>JALRMF010000306.1:4142-62093 GCA_026120015.1 Dendrostoma leiphaemia | reverse complement strand
AATAGTGTATTATAGTTTCTTTTATTAATTTTTACTTTAAAAATAATATATATATAATTAGCGTTATTTATTGCATATAGAGACTATAAGGGTTTTAATTGTTTATTGTTTCTTATAGGCAATCTTGTTCTTTTAAGTGCTGTTTGCTAATGTGCTCTAGCAAATTTTATAAAGGCTGACTGCCTTTTTATTAGTGCTAATTACAGGTCTTCTATTTTATATAAATTATATAGTTAATAATAGTATATTGCTCTTATATAGTTTTTTTGTTAATATATATTTTTAGGCAATCTTTAGGTAAGTTAATATATACATTATAATATCATTTATTAAAAACTTTATAAAATTGTAGCTATAACTCGTTGATTATTTAGATAATTTAGTTAAATTTTTATACTAGAAACCATTTATGTTTAACTTTATTAATAAAGTGTATTTTGCAGCTATAGTATATATAAGAGATTTATCTAAGTTTATAATAGTTTTTGTAAAGAGGGCTGATTTGTAAGTTTTTATATTTTATTGCTATTGCCTTTTGCAGAGGCGTATAAGTAAAGAGTTTTTATAGGCTGATTTTATATATAAGATATTTAACCTTAGTGCCTTTTATAATATATTCTTAGTTTAGTGTAGCAGGTTTTAGTAAATTATTTAGTTAATAGTTTTATTTTATAAGCTATTACATTATAATTTTACTTTTCTTTTATTATTTAATTATATATAAAAGTATTAGGTTGTTAGAGTTATTGTTTATTTCTTTGAGAGCATAGTTGAGTAAATTTAAAGAATAATCCAAATTGCTGTTTTAAATAATAGTATTGTAAAGTAGTCTGCGTCTTCCTATAGCTAGCTATTGTAACTTTTTAGGTTTTTAGGGAAACTATTTTATAAATTTCTTTGCTAAAAAATATAATATATAGCTATTATTATAGCAAAAAGCTTAATAAAAGGTTTTATAGTTAATAAAGTTTATTATTTATTTTAAAAAAGGTGGGTTTTAAGAATGTCATTTTAGTTTAAGTAATTTTTTAAATTATTGTAATTTGGTATAAAAGTATATATTATTAGTAAAGTGCACTTTTTTAAGTATATTAAATTGTTATTATCTCTTAGAAATAGGTTTTTATAGCTTTTTTAGTTGGCAGCATTTGTATATAAAATATTCTTTTTTGCCGCAATTAAAGCATTTGCTTAATAGCTTTTAATTAGCAGCTTTTAATTTTATAAAGCCTAAGTATATTATTTTATTAATAGCTATATTATTATTAAATTATTATTATAGTTAATAATGCTTGCTAATATTAGCTTATAAGTAAAACTTTTATAGTGTGCCGTTGCCTTTTTTATTACATTTTTATTATTATTTATACAAATAATTATTAATTTATACAGCTATAGCAACGTATTAAGCAAATCTTTTAAATTAGTTTTATTTAGATAGCTTATCTTTAACTTTGTTCTTTAGGTTTTTATAAAACTAAAACATTATTAGCTTATCTTTCTATCTTAAATATACTAAAACTTAACAAAAATTAATAGTATATTCTAAGGCTAACTTAATCTATTATAGCTTATAAAGTTATTATTCTATAGTGTACTTTTTATTAAGGTTGCTAAAAGTTTCTTTAAGAAGTTTTTTATGGTTTTTATAGCTGTTAAAAGCTTTTATAGTTGTATTATCCCAATTTTAATCGCTGTTTTTAAAATAATCTTTTAAAGTTAGTTTAAACTATTTAACAGCGTCTTTTTTAAAGCAAATGCTAAAAAAGAGAATTGTTTTTTTATTCTTAGTAAACTAATTAGCATTATGCTTAAAATAAGCGCAATTATAAGTAAAAAAGTCTTAAAGGGTTTTTTTAATGCCATTGTAGAGTTTTAGTTTATTTATCTTATAAAATTTGCTTTTTTAAATAGCCTAAAAGCGGGCAATTTCTTAACTAAAGTAGCTAACCTGCTTAATTATTTAAGCTATAATAAAGTTGCTATTATTTCTAACATTAGATAAAGTAAAAGTTTAAGAAGCTATTATATCTTTATATTGTTTAATTAGTATATACTAAGCTATTTTAAACAAAAGTCATTAAAATATAATAATTACTGCTAAGTTTTATAAGTTTTTAAAGTATTAAAAAGTTTATATTAGCAGAAATAATTAGAAAAGTATACTAATTATAGTATAAAAATACTATTGTTTTATATCTAGCAAATAATTACTAGTAATAAAGCTACTTAAAGGTAAGTATTTAGATTAATAACTAAAGAGCTATTTATTAAATCTATCTAATAATAAAAAATATATTAAAAGATATATTTAGCTCTTTAGTCTTAATAATTTACTTATATAGCTAGGCAGCATAGGCAGTCTTCTGCTTATATTGCTTATATGCTAATTTTATATAAGCATAATTTAACTCTAGTTGTTTTATAAGGTTAAATGCCTTATATTATTTATATTTATTTATACACTTTATATAAAAGATATTTTAGGCAGGGTATTAGACCCTGTTGCCTGTTCCTAGCTCGCTAGCCTATTTTATAACCTGTATATTAAATGGGTTATAATATTTATTAATAGTTTAATATAATAATAAATTAGTTAATATAATCTTTATAGTTATAAATTAATATAATAAGATATTATTCTCTTTTTTAGTGCTAAAGGATATTAATGCTTATAAATTTACTTAGCTATTTTATACTAAGATTAAAACTAAGTATAGGCTGCTTAAGAGCATTATATTAAACAAAGGTTTAATCTTTACTAGCTAATTTTAAAGAGTGTTAATAAATAAAAGCATAACTCTTAAATTTTCAACAGCGTTTTATCCTTAGATAGATAAATAAATAAAACAAATAAACTAAATATTAAAGTATTATCTCTAATATTTTATTAATAATTACTAAATAAACTAAGCTATATTATTACTATTAGCGCATTTTATAGTAAACTTTACTATTAGCTTAATAAATAATAAAGCATTATTTAAGATATTATATAAATTCTTTTCTTTATTTCTTTTTAAACTTAATAAATTTAAAAAAAACACGCAGTAGAGGCGCTGCTTACCTAATAAGGGCGGAGAAATTTTTAACAGTTAATAATAAGCTAAAAAAATTGCAATAGCTTTAAATATTGCTATAAAAGCATTAAATATAAGCAAATAAAGCAGTAATAAAATATTATAATTATAAACATTAGCTTATATCTTTTAATATAAGATTATAAGTGCTATTATCTATAAAAAAACTTTAAGCTCTAAAGACTTAGGAAACTCTAACTAAAATATATTAAACTCTTTAAAATTATTAAAAATATTAATCGCTAAGCATACTAATTAATATTGCTAGAAAAGTACTTTTGCAAGCATAATATCTTTTATATTAGCCTTTTAAAACTATAAAAGGAAAATTAAAAAAAGCTAATATAAGAGCTAGCAAATTTATCTAACCTTAAAAAGAACAATGTAAAGTAAAAGATTAAAGAGATTTGTAATAAGATAATTCTAGATAATAATATTTACTATTTAGTAAAGTGGAAAAGCTAGCTAAGTAAATATAATAAATGGATTTTTAAAAATAACCTAGGGAATGCTAGATAGGCTATTTAGCGGTATAAAAAATCTAAAGAAAAACGTTGCTAAGCAAAAGAAAACTAGGCTAATAATAAGAATAAATTAGCTAAGATTTCTTAGAAAGGTTAACTAAAGAAAAAGAATTAATCACCTTAAAAGGTTAAAAAACTATTTTATATTTATAAAGGCATACTAGCTTAGATATCTTAGTTAATATTATTAAATAAAATAAACTATAATAAAAATAAGTTATAATATTAGATATTTATCTTTAAAACGCAATCTAAAACAAAACCCTGCTTATTTATTAAGATAAAAAGTATAATAAAGTATATAAATTTAAGCTTACTTATTTAAAATAATTATAATAGCGCTATAACTATTGCTAAACTAAAGAAACTTGCTTAAACGCAAGATTTAGAAATTTAAAGTTAGGATATATGCATTTTTACCTGCATTAATAATACCTTAAATTAATAACTCTTTCTAAGAAACTTAAGTGCTAGGTTAAAAGCAAGGCAAAGTGGTAATATTTTTATAAAGGCTACATTAGCGCATTTTAATAATGCTATTTTAGCTTATAAAACTTTTGCTAATAATTATAAAGTTATTATTTACTATTTTATTAAAGCTTGTTTTTAATAAGTTAAACAAAGAGTATAAATATTTATAAAACAAAGTTATTTACTATGCTAAGCGGCAAAGGCATTACAAAAGCGTCTCTTAATATAAGCAGGCATTGTAAAAACTATACTAGGCTGTTAAAAGAAACTAGCGATAATAGAAACCTATTATAAAGATTGGTTAATTAGCTAGCTTTGCTTAAGGGCATAAAGAGAAAGTATTTATAATAGGTTTCTTTAATAATATTATAAGCTTATTGCCATTGTTAAAACTATAGGGAAGATTAATACTAAGAATACGCTCTTAGTTAACAGCACCGCTAATAAACTAAGGCACATTTTAAGCACTACTACTCTGCAAAGCATTAATAATATTATTATTAGGTCTAGGCATACTAACGGCAAAAACGCTTTTTAAATTGCGCTCGCAGGCGGCTAAGATCTCATTAATATGCGCAGACACAGTATCGTTTATATAGTTAATTATATAAAGGAAATAAGGATAAGGATAATAGTAGAGATAGGATATATTTTACTTACTAAAGGCGGGGCTCTTAAGTGATAGTACTTACTCTCCTTATTAGTCAGAACCTAGAAAAAGTTAAACGCAAACGCAGGCTTAGACGCATAGCAAAGCATAGTAATAACCAGCGATTAACAATTAAAGATTAAAAGTAGAAAAAGAAACTAGGCATTACGCAACAAAACAAACCAATAATTAAAGGCAATAGGCAGCTTAAAATTATTGCATAAAGAAAAAGGTTAAGGTTGCAAGTTAATAAATAAGCTAGGTATGCAATTTTATACCTAAACTATAAAAAGCTTAAACTATCTACCTCGCTAGCTACCGCCTACTAATTGCAGCTATTGCTATTATAAAAAAAGAAATAATAAAGTAATTTTGCTATATAAGCAAACTATTATACATTTTTAAACAATAGGCTATTAAAAGATTTAAGCAAAAAAGTATAAGGTTAAATAAACCTAAAAAGTTAAAAAGGCAACTAAAGTTGCAAAAAGAAATTAAAACTAAAGCAATAAATTAAATAAAAAGTAACTAAGTAAACAGCTATAAAAAAGGCCACTAGCCTTATTACTAACTATTATTACTATTATTATTATTTTTATTTATTTTAACTTAAAAATTGCAAAAAAAGCATTTAAAAGCAACCGCTATTAATAAAAAAACAATTATTATAACTAAGGCTAAAGAAACCTAGTTGTAAAGTATAGGGTTAAAGTTTGCCAAAGCTTTATAAGAACCCTTTAGCAAAGCTATATAGAAACCGGCACTTTCCTCTTTCTTTTTTAAGATTTAGTTTAGTGCAACAGCTATACCTAAGCAATTAATCCTTTCTTCCTCTACAACCAGCGTAGTTATCTTGCCTAGTGATCTTTATGTCTAACATTATAAACGTTCTTGTTATAAGTTTTAATTTAGCGAGCTGCAAATGTAGGAATTAGGGGCTGTTTGTTAGCATTTCTTTTCTTTTAATTAGGTGGATAGTCTTAAGGTTAGGGCTCTTATCTCTACACTTGCAGCTCGCTTAATTACAACTTATAGCGGGCACATTTATAGTATAAAAGGTAGCAGACTATAGTAAAGGCTAAAAAGCCTTTTAATAGACTCGTTTACGACGACCGTCTAGCTAAACCAACAGAAACAGACAAAAGGAACAGAGTCTGACTGAAAAGTCAATGAGTCCACAAAAAATCTCCCCTCTCGGGATCGAACCGAGGACCTGTAGATTACAATGCACACGCTTACAGTCTATCGCTCTTCCAACTGAGCTAAGGAGAGTACGTTGCTTGATGATCATAGGTTCTTTTTGAAATATATTTCCAGATGTAATACTCTTAAGCGTGCCCTCCCTAAGAGCACTCTTTGTACAGGGATTATACCGTGTACACAGGTATTGCTACCAAGTTAAATGACGTAAGAAGACACAGGCCTTAATGCAGGGCTTGCGGGCAATGTAAGGGCATTAATGCTTCCAGAGTGGCTCACTGTAGTGCAAACCCGGGCGAGCAGGGTAAATTGTCCTCCACTAGGAGCTCCCGCGCTTCGCCCGAGATCGGGTATGGACATGGATAGCGCCAGAATAACCACACGGGCCGGACGGCTCTTCGTCTCTTCGGCCTGTAAACATAAAACAAAACAAAGAGCGGGGCAAGAAGCCAGGAAAGACCCAGGTCTGGACAGCCGTGATGAACCAACAAGCCTACCAGGGCGATTGCTTGACCATGTGCGTGTGTATCGCTACATATAGAGGGATTCGGGCGAACGCGGTGAGCGTAGTTAAGGCCCTGGCTATCAAGCCCCGGTGACATATTCACCTTGAATACTTGGGCACCCGAAGATGAACCCAACGTCATACCGACCGACGCACGAGCGCCTAGGTTTGATCTCAAATGATATTCTTTTCTCACCCTTGCTTTCTACTTCATGACCTCGGTGGACAGACAACAGTGGTATCAAATTAAGTGGAACAAGGCGCAAGACAAGCCATGTGCAGCCCAAGTAACAGACTCAAAGGTATCAGGTGGAATGGCAGACCCCTAATTGCAATATTGAAGGCCCAATGTCGGATAGCCACGCTCTAGAGGAAAAGAAAACCCGACCAACCCGAGGACCGGACGCCCTGAAAATGCTCGACCCCATCCAACTTCGTATATCCAACCCGGGAACCCGGGCACATAATGTTTTGTTTTCGTATTGTGGCTGTCGATATCAAAGCCACATTCGAGCTCAATTGGGTCCTGGCAAGAGCGCACGCAGTTCACCGCTCGAATCCGGAAGTACACTCTCTCTCTGGCGACGATGACGATGACGATGGCTTGGAGAGAGACGATGGACCTACTGCCGCGCAAAACCTTGCTTGGCCTGTCATGAGATGTGTTAGTCTAAATCCTGCTATGACATTTCAAGCATGGTATTGTGGTCGACTCACCTTCATCTGTTCAATCCTCGCCTTCAGTTGACTCGTCACCTCTGCGGCACGCTTCCAACTCTCCGCTCCATTTCCGTTCGAGTTGCCACCGGCTGCCGCGGATGGGTTGTTCTCCGAGAAACTTCGGTGACCCGAGCCCACCGCAGGCGACGCCCGCCCGCTGCCGCCATTGGAGTAGCGACCCAAATCCGGACTAAGCACCTTGCTTCTAGCGTACGGAGGTGCCTCGCTATTCTCCTTCTCATCGGACAGGTTACTGTAATAGCTGCTCCGCTGCCCGATGCTGGTGGATCTCGGGATGCCCTCGCCCATTTCACTGCGGACAGGGCTGCCTATCTCATGAGGCGATGGGCTTATCATGTCTGCACGCTGCATCCCAAGCTGCTCAGCCTTACCGAGTGCTCGCTTAAGGCGGTCGAGTTCTCTGCGCAATCTGTCGTTCGTGCCCTCAGCTGCTTCGGCATCGCTGCGTGCTCGGACCAGCTGCGTCTCCTTCGCTTTGATGCTCAGGACATCGCGAGTGTGGTCCTCGATGAGGCCTGCATTCTGGTTCTTGAGCTCCTGGATCTCGGACAAGAGTTTCGATCGGTCGTTGCGGTGTTCCTCTAACTGCCGCATGAGACGCTCGTTGGCATCACGCAGCTCTTCAAGTTCGGCGCGCTCTATTGCTGACATCCCAGTCGGAGCGGGCGTTGGCTCCGCGGCCGCTGCAAGAGCTGCAGACGCCGCAGCAGGCTTTGCCAATGATCGGCCTGCGAGACCCCCTCGGCCCATACCCACGCGAGGACGAGGCGGCGAGATGACCGCTTCTGGCGACTGTTCTTCGGCATAGTCATCTTCGACAGGCGGTGGAGGTGCCGCGACTGGTCGGCGCGGTGATGCAATACCGAGCTTCTTCTGAGGTGCCTTGAGACCTCCGGTCCCAGGTTTCGCCAGACCAAGCTTCGAGGCGGCTGGCTTTGCGGTGGGCTGTGGTGCCAGTGGCGGCGTTTCCGCTCGCGGGGGAGCTGCAACCGGAGCCCCTGCAGGTTTCTTGACGACCTTCCTGACGACCTTCTTGGTAGGTCCTGGTGGAGGCTTCGCTGCGGGGGGTGCCTTGGGCTTCTCTTTCGCCTTGACCTCGGCGGTCTCGTAAAACTCCTTGATCTTGCCTTTACGGATATCATCCAAGCCTTCCATGTGTGGGTTCATCGCCCGCTCCCCGATAATCTTCATGATTGTTCCTAGAATCTCCGCGCCGCCTTCTCGAAGCACTGGGCTCGATTCTGCGAGCAGCTTTTTGGCTGCATCAACAATCTGACCGATTTCTGCCTTGCTAGGCACGTCTCTGGTCGTTCGCAGGCATCGCACAAGGAACTTCATGGTTCCTTCCTTGACCTGCGGGTTTTTGTGCACCAAGAAAGCCAAGATATCCTCGAGACAATCCGTCAGATTCGTGGCGAGGAAGACCTGGTCCAGGGCTGCGCCGAGGGCATCTGCCACCGATGCCTTCTTTTCTTTGAGTCGTTCCATGATGGGCTGCATGACGGTTGACCTGTATCTTGCGTAGCCTTTCCGTAACCCCTTGGCCAGGAGCTCGATACACTGTGCCGCTTGTGTGACGCAAGCAATGTTGGCATCCTTCATACTCTTTGCCAGGGCGCGGTTGACCTCGTGGAAATCGCCGTCTTTGATTCTTGGGACGTTGATCAGGGCATACAAGGCCTCCAAAGCTTCTTTCCGATCCTTCCATTTTGACGAACCAAGACGGTCGTAGAAATCGCCGGGTATAGCCTTGAGCACGTCTTGAGGCTCCGCCAGGTCGAAAACATCGATCTCCTCGGGCTCCTCGCCTGCGTCACCTTCCGCATCTTCGTCGTCCGCAGCCCCAGCAGCCGGTGCCCTCTCCTTGGCGGCCTGCTGTGACCTCAGCAGACGCTCTTGCTTTGGGGGACCTTCTGCCTTGATCTTTTCGAATTGTGCCTCGAGGTCAGACTGTTGTGTCGGTTTCAAGTCTCCCCAGAACATAGGTTTCATGGCTTCCCTTAGCCATCTGTAAAACTCGACAGCCAGATTTGTGGCTTCGGCTCGTACATTCTTGTCTGCGTGGCCGAAAACCTTGGGCAATACTTTAAGGACAGGTTTTGGATCGGCAGTCTTGCAGCCGTAATTGTGAAAAAAGGTCGTCAGAGCGTTGAGGCCGGCGGCGACGGTCTTCGGCTGTTTGGCCGAAAGTATTGGTAGCATATCTTCGATGATAGGGCCAGGGACGTCCAGTTCGCAGAGCAAGAGCAGTGCCTCAATGGACGAGGCTTTGATAGCTGCTCTGGTGGAGGGAAGACCCTTTTCGCAAATCGGCGTGACTGTGGTACCCCTTGTCCTCGTCCCATGCTCCTTGCTGCCAAATTTCAGGAACGCACAGTATGCCGCGATACCGTCTTGTTGAGCGGCGACGTTGCTGTCCGCCACGGCCCCCTTCCATAGCGACGTGTCAAGAAGAAATGGTCTGAAGGCGGGGTCGTGCTCGCTGGCGGTCAGCTCGAATTGTTTGGTAGCATCCTCGTATGCTTGTTTGCGGACTTTCCAGATCTAGAAGAGCACCAGCGGCAGTCAGCTTGGGGGAATCGTGGGAGAACCTTGAGTACGCCTCTTGATCTACAAGACCGCACGCACCTTGTGTACCCAGCGATCCGTAAGAGGTAGAGAACTGTAGTCCTCCTCGCCGTCAGCCATGTTGGGTGCTGTGCGGAGGCTGGAAGCAGTCGTGTCAGAAAAGACAAGAGAAGGAGGTGAAACGACGGTGGTCGCGTGGCTTTCTGCGATGCTGCGTCGGTCGCTGTCGGAGTGTCGCTTGAGGCTGCGAGCTATGCGTCCTGTTAGCTTCTTGAACGCGGACCAAGTCTTGCGGCGCGTCATCTCCACGGTTCGCGGTGCAGGGGCGACGACATAGCCGGCACCAATGTCTGGATCAAGCACAGCCAAGGAGCAAGAACGACGAGGTGGCAGACTTGATGCATCGCCGGTGCTGTGAACACGGTGACCTGGCGGAGTGGGTTCCTTACCAGCTGGTCGCAAACAGCAGATCGATCCGTGCTTTTTTCGAGTATCGGAGATCCAAGCGCGCGTTCCTTTCTTGAAGGGGTCAAGACAGTGCTAGTTGTGGTGATTCTGCACAGTCGCAGATTGCAGAAGCCCTTTGTGAATGCGTCTCTGAAAGAATGTCGCCGTATTCCGTGGGTCGTGGGTCGTGATTCTTGTTCAGGGCGGTTTTGTTTTGGTTGCCAAGTTCGTCGTCTGCCCTTTTGGTTCGACAAATCTTCGTCAGTGAGAGGCAGGTGCCGTACCCTCCACTTTGGGCGGTAAGGGAGTGGATCCTGCAGGGGACCAGGGGCCTGGTCACGGGTGGTCACGCCTGGACTTGTACAAAGTAGTGTGGCACGGGGAGATCCGGCCGGCGCTGCCAGGGCAACCACAGGCGACCACTTGCACATGCACAGCCTGGACTTACCGTGCCGTACCCTGACACGCCAGAGTAGAAAATGGCGGCGGGCGCCGGGGGACAACGTACCATTGTAGTATTACATGTGTTTGTAAAAAGTACCTTCGAAGTAGTGCTATCCAATGATCCACCCCGACAAAAGTGTTTCCAATTCAGTAGGCCTGCTTGGTATTGGTAAGGCTGCGCCATAGATGAGACTTGACACGGCCATGGCATATGCACTTGTACATGTACAATACTTATACTTATTACGACCTCGTGATCTGTACGGTGCGATGCCTCCTCCTCGTTTGGGAAAACCAAAAAGTATACCAATGCAGGTCGAGATAAGGTGAGTCTTGTTGACTGTCGCTGCAGTGTCCAGAACACAACGACCACATGCAGTCTTGGAAAACTGCAAGGCTGTTGTTCCTGCCCAACCCAATGACTCCAGCCTGCGGGGAAACGTGACGTATGCATCCCATGTTCAGATGTCTGCACTGGACAGCTTCCTTGTACCTTCGCACCAGTCGGTGGTGAGGAGCTACAAATAGAAATGCTGTGCTTCTTCAGCACTGGCAGGGGCTGCAGCGCGGGCAGCAGTGAAAAGAGGCAGTGTCTACCTAATAACTCTTCAACGCAGGACACACCTTTTCCTCCAGAAGTGGCATCACAATACCTACCTAGGTACCATTCGAAATCTGTCTCCGTCGCATCAAAGATTGAATGAGAAATGACCCACGCATGAGAGCAGTGGTACGCAGTATGGCACCGGCTTGTTGAAACGTCATGCCATTCATGCGCATTCGACTCTGGCAGTTCCTTGGTCAGGTTCGTTGGGCCCGTCATCCGGTGTTCTCCCAGATCGACAGGCCAGAGTCGACAGGTCAGAGTTTACGAGGAAGAACCTCACCAACTCAACTCGATGACCACTCACTTTGGGCGCGCGGAGACTGAGAGCCACACAATCTGCAGAGTGCAGCAAGCACGGGACTAAGTTACATTGTCCTTGGCCTTGGCCCTAGCCCTGCACGATCCACTCCGGCACGTCCAGGCTCTACAGAATAGACAGACTCCAGACACTGCTGCGGACAAAGACACGATCAGACCGATTTTTCCCATTTGAACACCACCCCCCACCTCCGACCTTATCTCGACTGTGACTGCGACTCTCTAGCTGACGGCTGCAACTTACAGCCACAACCGCTACTGCCCTCTTCCCAAACCCCATCTTTGGTCGTCGCTCACGCGCAATCAAGCAGCCTCCACTCTGAGGACGACCGTACTCCTTGCCCCATATAAACGACGACTCGCCGACCCAAGCTCCACCTCGTCGCATCGCCAACGTCTCCGTCTCCGTCTCGTCCCTCCTCCCACAGTCTGTGTACCGAGCACCGACGACGCCAGTTTGGCTCGAGACCGGCAGGCAAGCGCAACCACTGCTGGCGACGAACAAGACCGACCACGTTTATTTGCTGGCGGCACGAGCAGCGGTTCCACTCCACCTACCAACCCACGGGCAGCCTCTGGACCCATCGAGCTTGATCATCACCGACCATCGCCGACTTCGAAGGGGGCAGCCAGGCCGGGGAGAGAGGGCATCATGAGCCAAATATTGACAAATCGTCAGGCTGAGGAGCTGCAAGTCCATCTCTGTCCTCGACACCCCAGGGGCTGCTGTTGCGAGGGCTAACGGGCGCTGGCAGGCACAAGTCCATCATAGCATACCTCTCAGCAAATAACCTCTCGAGCACCGCTGCAACACTGCGAGAAGAGCTTGGCTTGTCGGAGGACACACTCGACGCCAACACCGTCAAGAAATATGAGGGGCTCCTCGAGAAGAAATGGACCAGCGTCGTCAGACTACAGAAAAAGGTGCGCTCCTCAAACTCGGCGGTGGGACACTTGCACTGACCACGCACCTGTCACAGATAATGGAGCTCGAATCGCGCTCTGCAGCCCTACAATCCGAAATCGACAATGCAACACCGACCACACTTTCTAGGCGAAACCAAGATCCCGCAAGCTGGCTGCCCAAAGCACCTGCGAGACACACACTGCAATCACACCAAAAGCCAGTCACATGCGTCGCATTCCATCCTGTGTTCTCATCATTGGCATCCGGCTCCGAGGACACGACCATCAAGATATGGGACTGGGAGCTGGGAGAGCTGGAAAGGACAGTCAAGGGCCACACGAAAGCAGTTCTGGACGTCGACTTCGGCGGACCCAAAGGAGGCACACTGCTGGCCAGCTGCTCGAGCGATCTGACTATTAAATTATGGGACCCATCAGACGAGTACAAGAACATTAGAACGTTTCCCGGCCACGACCACAGCGTGTCTGCTGTTCGATTCATTCCTTCAGGCGCCGCAGGGGTAGCGTCCTCCAGCAACTTACTGGTGTCCGCCTCCCGAGACCAGACACTTCGAATATGGGACGTGACGACAGGGTATTGCGTCAAAACGTTGCGAGGCCATGCCGACTGGGTACGAGACGTCTGTCCTTCGATCGACGGACGCTTCCTACTTTCTGCTGGCAATGATCAGACGTCACGCTTGTGGGACATTTCCATATCAAATCCAGAAGTCAAGCTCACATTCGTCGGCCATGAACACGTTGTCGAGTGCGCGGTGATAGCACCCGCAGCAGCCTACCCACACCTCGCAACACTTGCGGGACTCAAAAAGCCCCCTCCTCCGACGGCAGCTGCAGAGTACATGGCAACAGGCAGCAGAGACAAGACGATCAAGCTATGGAACGCGCAGGGAACTTGCATCAAAACCCTCGTGGGCCACGACAACTGGGTGCGTGCGTTGGTATTTCATCCTGGGGGCAAGTACCTGTTGTCTGTCAGCGACGACAAGACCCTTCGCTGCTGGGACCTGACGCAAGAGGGCAAGTGTGTAAAAAAGCTGGGCGACGTCCACGCGCACTTCGTGAGCTGCCTCAGATGGGCACCTGGGATAGTCAAGGACGCCGCTGCAGCGACGAATGGTGAGAACGGGTCGAACGGTACATCAACTCCAAAGAAGGCGGCTGCCGGCAACGATGTTCAGATTCGATGTGTCATCGCAACCGGAAGTGTCGACCTAAACGTCAGGATATTCGCAAACTGAGGTTGCAGTTGACGAAATCCGGACCAACAGAGTCACGGACGCCTCGCGGCGAGTCAGCAAAATTGCGTTCAAAGAGGTATTCATGTCGACGGCTGAGGGGCAAAGCGGCCCTTGTCAGGCCTGTATGGACGTTTCCTGCAGGCCATGGTTCAGTACCTCTATGCAGCAAGCCAGCGTGGAGTTTTCGGCATAGCAGATGTGTATCTGGTGGCATTTCTGGGTCAGCTTGTTTGTGTCTGTCCTATCCCGCGCGCACCTGGAGGGAGGGCGATGGCTGATAGAATTATCACAGGACGGAGGGCATTTTGTGCGTGTGAAATACACCAGATAGATACCCATCAAAAGGAAGATTCATATTCGAAAAAGCTGCTGTGTCCTGTCCATGAAGTTTTCATGAGACATCTACACCGTTTGAGAGACTCCTGATGATCTCTACCTCTACCCTCTTTGCAAAGGAAAAGTGTTTTTCCTTGCTCTGTCCTGATCTCTATCGGCATTTTCCAAACCATTGAGCTTTGTTCTTGTTACGCCTGACTGAAACATGATCCTCGCCCCATCAAACCGCCACCGTGTCCTAGCCGTGGTCTCTTACCTTGCCTTGCTCGTAATGTGTTTCCCTATGATTCCACTGCTAACACTGTACGTCACCTCCCTTGCCGCTACATTGCAGTGAATGCTGTTGCATTGGAGGGAGTCAGGCTGAGGAGACGACAGAGTCACTGATGCCACAGTCTGAAGGCACAGCACAAAAGATGGCAACGAGCCGAGTACGTGTTCGATGGGAACGATTGGTTGTCCGCCTGTGTTCTTGCATGGCGCGGCTCTGAAATCAGCCTACAGGAGCACCCAGTCACTGCAGTTGCGCCTCGAGACCTGTCTCAGTGGCCGCCCACAGGAAGTTGCACTCAACAGAAGGCACCGCAAGGGCTCGACATCCTGTACTACCCCGTATCCGGACATACTTACAGCTATCCGGGTTCAGGCATCGCAACAGTCATTACATGACCAAACGGCCATGAGAAGAGCAAGTCGCTGACGCTACGGCAGGGCAGTGTGAACCAAAGAGGAGCATGTTGCTCGCCATTGCAGCCCTATCACTGGCACCTGAAGACCGCAATCCGGATTCTATCCCTACACTACGGATCCGAGAGATCGTGTCAAGCAACTCTTGCTAGTCATCGTCAGTGAGGTCTGATGTACCAGCTAAGTGACCTACAGCCGGCTTCATGCCCAAAGCTGCGGTGAGGCTCTTCGCTGCCCGGCAACCTTTATGGTTTCGCCATCATTACCTTTTCATCATCACAACACACTCGCCAATCTGCCTCTTCGGTTCTCATTAGGCCCAGGCAACCATGTCACAAGGAGCAGCTACTCGCTGCTGTCGCGATCTGCCAGCCCGACCCAGTGATTGACCATGACCAGCGTCACCCCTTCTGGCCCTCCTGGAGGGTTTCACTGGCTCCTGGAGTTCCTATATCAAGGTCGGCTCGGCCGTTGTCCCCCTTGGTCTGCTGCTCTATTTCGACAAGCAACAGCAACAACAAGTTCTGGACTCAGGAGGCACACATTTGACATACTCGACCCTACCAGCAATTCTTTGACACGGAACACCTTTTGCCGTAATGGATACCCCGCTCAGCCCATTCCAGGCGTCTGACCCAAGCGCTGTGAACCAAGATATGCAACGTTTCTGGGAGGTTGTAGATCATCTTCCGCTTCGTTCCAGCTGCGAAATCGTCTCCGCAGCAAGGCCAGCAAGTTCGGAAATGTGCGATCGCTGGAGCATTCAAGGGAGGGTTGACCTTTCATACAGACGGGGTGACTATCCTGTGCGTATCAAAGACTACGATGAGCTGCTCAGAATCGTGGACTGCACCGTCTGGTCTTGTGAGCCGGGTGCTTTTGAAAAGGATGTCATCCAATTCAGATCATTGACAATTCGAGCCGTGTCTTACCAGCGATACAAGTAGGCTCATAGCACTTCTGTTGCGAAGGCTCTTTGTCTGAATCTATGTTCTTGGAACGCTAACAGAGGCTTGACTAACCATGCAGGCTCGGCTTTGGAGACATTCGCAACATCTTGACGTTCTGCGAACAGTACAAGGATTCTCGTTCGCGCGAATTTCCTCAATGCCGGGGCACTATCATGCCGCGAAACGACGGAGAGGACCGCGGCGGGACTGGCAGACACTTGAGCCCGATATACTGGAGCCTGGGGCCCACAGGCTTCTCCGATCTCCAGATGCAGGTTCATGAACAGAGAGTTGCGGATAGTTCTCTGGTGGAGGACGAACGGCGGCAACGCTCTCCTCGGCCTATCTCCCCCAATACCTTGAGGCGACAGAACGCCTTCCGCATCCGCAGGTCCACGGACCAGCCCGGTTCGTCTCCCCCATTTCTGAGTAGAGAGGAGACCAGTGACTTCTCTACTCGATACGACCCGAGTGCCCGCCACAGTCTGTCAAACGCCGGTACGGGTAGAGGGGGATCGTACACCTCAGCAAGCACCACGCAGGACCGCTTCGGGATGGGTCCCCAGCTTCCCGGCCATGGCGGCGTCTGCGACAGCTCTCATGCCTCCCAGTCAGGATTTTCCGTGTATCCGCCAGGCAAACCTCAACCTGGGCCGAGTACTTTGTATAGCGAACCTCAGGAATATGGACCCACACCGTTCGAGCACGTTCCCCAGCAGAGCCAGTACCTCCGAGCCGGGGGTGGTGTCGATCGCTCTGGCTCGGCGCGATCTCATCTCTCGGGGGCTAGTGCCGTCAGTTCCCTTAGTCCGTCTGAAAGAAAAGCTTCCTCGAGATCCGTTTCACCGTGTGATCCCAAAGATGACGACGGCGCCAGGGCTGTTTCGTCACATGGCAGCAGAAGAACGAGGCGCACAAGATGAGTCTACGGTCTTCTTTTGCCACGCAAGACGGAGAACGGGGATCTTGATCAATGATGGAATATCATACATGGGTAGACCGCGACCTTTGGAGGACGGACTGAAGCTGAGAGGAAGGCTAATGGTTTACGTGTTGTGTTGGATCACAAAGGCTGTGCACCTGCAGTTCCGATGGTGCTCAGATAGCTCTTGTGAAGGCAGAAACGGGGCAATGGAAAGACATAATCACCGAAGGAGCAATGTCGTGCAGAGAGCACGAGGAGTGAGTAGGAGCGTAGTTCACCTTGTATCACGAGTTTACTTGTCGTGTTGTCTATGTGATTGTAATCCACGCCCAAAATGAACGGCGGCTATCTGAGAGCCCGTCCTTGAGACCCAGGAAGATGAACTCTTGAGGAACAGAGTCCACGCAGAACTCAGGGCGGAATAATCTAAGCCGAAACATGGGCTCTATGTGCGGACACCGCTGATCATGTTCAACCTCGAGTACACCGGGCGCAGTCCTATGTGTTTTCGTTATGCAGCGATGGCGTTCACCCAATCACCTCCAAGCATGGATTGACAAGCCTCCAAATCAGTTGTCAGTCTGACAGGCGAAAAAGGCCCAGCAGCTTCTAGCTTGTTACCCACACGCCGAAGACAATTACTTTTTTCACCGGAGGGAGATGTGTGCTATCGCCGGCCGAGACGGCACCGGACCAACGAATTCAACCCGATTCAGCCTTATCGCCGAAGGGTGGGGTATTAGAACTACATATTCGTGGCTTGTCTTCTTGTAACGATTACTTCCACTAGTGCAGAAGAATAATCTACTCAGATGCCACTGTAGCCCTCTGCATGTGAATCACTACAGCTCATCATGACAACGGCGCAGCCCAAAACCGCGCTGAAGATCGTCTTCGGGGCGATGACCCTGGGGGAAAAAGGCACGGAGCGAATAATATTATAATAACCCTTGACCACCTACTTGGTCAGGTCGGCTAATTTCATGAAACAGGCGCCGAACAAGCTCGCGTGCATGACCTGAAGGACTGCGCCAAGATCCTCGACGTGTTCCAGGCCCATGGCCACAACGAGATCGACACGGCCCGCGTGTACGGCGGCGGCTCGTCCGAGGAGTATCTCGGCCAGCTCAGGTGGCAGGAGCGCGGCATCGTCATGGACACCAAGCTGTCCCCCAGGCGGCCCCCGAAGTCGAGCGCCAGGGTCTACACGCACCGCAGGGAGGCCCTCGCGCCCGCGGTGCGGGACAGCCTCGACGCGCTGCGGACGGACCGGGTCGACATGTGGTACCTGCACGCGCCGGACCACGAGACGCCCTACGCCGAGACCCTCGAGGCCGTCAACGCGCTGTACGGGGCCGGCCGCTTCAGGCGCTTCGGCATCTCCAACTACGCCGCCTGGGAGGTCGCCCAGATCTGCGAGCTGTGCGCGCGCAACGGCTGGAAGAAGCCCGACGTCTACCAGGGGGTCTACAACGCCCTGCACCGCGCCGTCGAGCCGGAGCTGCTCCCGTGCCTCCGGGACTACGGCATCGCCTTTTACGAGTTCAACCCCGTGGCCGGCGGCATGCTCACCGATCGGTACCGGCGGGATACCTCCGAGCTCGAGGAGGGCAGCCGCTTCGACCCGGGGCGCGCACAGGGTGCAAACTATCGGGGCCGGTACTGGAATGACGCGTACTTCGATGCGCTGGATGTGATCCGCCCCGTTGCGAAGAAGCTGGGGATGACGACGGCCGAGGCGGCGCTGAGATGGGCGAGCCACCATAGTCTGTTGAAGAGAGAACACGGAGACGCTGTCATCATCGGGGCGAGCAGTGCAGCGCAACTTGAGGAGAACCTGACCAACCTGGAGAAGGGGCCTCTGCCGGACGAGATGGTGCAGGCTTTTGATGAGGGTTGGGCAATTGTGAAAGGGGTGTGCAGACCTTATTTCCACTGAGTGTCGAGCAGTAATATGAGATAAAAATACAAAGAAGACGCGGTACTCGTTTAAGCAGCACCGAAAGATCCTCGTCTCAATGGAAATACTTGTTCACTGCACATCTGGAGACATCGTCAAGGCCGTGTTGCCGCCCCTGGCTAGTATCAGTTGTAACACCTTCTACTGAAATCTGTCTAGGTCTCCGGAGCTACCCGCCGGTGATATGCATATAGAGACCAGTCACATCAGTTAGTTGTTATGCACATTTGTGTCCCTCGCGTTGCAACATCATTGGATTCCATCAATTCCCGCAGAGGCTTCGATGTCGGTCATGGAAAGCTACACGAATCCGGCGCTCACAAAGCACATAATAAACGGTCTCGATTACAAGAGCAGCTACTTTGACATGTAAGCCGTGTTCGGGCTGCACGACCTAGAATTTGATGAGGAGTGACAGGGTATTACGCTCAGACGGCGATAGCCCTCATGAAGGCTGGGCTCTCATTGCCCTCAACGACCTTGGCAATGGGTGTGAGGTACGCCGCCTGGTCGCTAGCACCCTGCAGCTGCCGCACATACGCCTGCGCAACCTTGAGCCACGCCGCCTTCTCAGCCTTGCTAGCTCCAGCCCCTTGCCAGACCCACACAGCCTTGCCAGCGTCGTCCAAGATGAAGACGTCGTTGCCGTCCAGGTCTGACTTGCCGATCGACGAGCCCTCTTTGACGACGCCGAAGGTCAGTTGACCAGAGGCGTCGCTGAGCCTGAGGAGCTTCTTGCCTCTCGCCCCCTCCGCTGGCCTGCTGAGCGGTCTGGGCTTGTGGTACTCCTCCGCCGTCGGTACAGAGTCTTTTTCGCCGCCGAGCATCTCGACGATAACCCTGGATCGTGATTCCGTTTGTGAGAGGACCTCTACATCGATGTGCTTGGCGAGGGTCATGTCGTGCACAACCTGGGCCGACTTGGCCTTCTCCATCGGACTGCACTTCTTGCCCTGCCACACCCAGATCTTGTCGCCCTTGTCGAGGACGAACACGTCGTCCTCGTCCAGGCTCTGCCACGTCGGCTCGACCTCGTGCACGACGACCGAGTCGCGCTTGGCACCGGGGTGCTTGAAGACACGCAGCAGGGTGGTGATCTCCTCCTTGGGCTCCTCCTCGACGTGCCGGAAGCCGGACTTGACGCCGCCCGACCGGATCTGCATCTTGGGGAACAGCTCCATGAACTCGTCGCTCGGGCTCTCCTGGATCTCGCGGTGCTGGCTCGCCTTGCCGTGCAGGAACTCGTCCAGCTCGACCGTCTTGTACGCGGCGACGCCCGCCTCGTCCTGCGACGTGTGGCTGCCCAGCCAGAAGAAGACGTCGTGGCCGAGCCTGTCCTGCTCGCCGCCCTGGCTGCCGACCTTGTACGAGTGCAGCACGATGAAGCTGTCACCGTCGAAGAACTGCCCGTACTTCTCCTTGGGCCAGGGCACCACCTGGAAGTCCTCGATGCGCCAGATGTGGAGGCCCGGGGCGACGCCCACCCGGCCGTCGTTCCAGGCCGGCTCGCTCGCGGCGCTGTTGTATTTCACCTTGTGGTCGAGGTCGCTGCCGATGAGCTCGACGTTGCTGTCTTTTATGTCGTACTCCTTCGGGTGGACGAGACCGTCGTGAGGCGCCATGTTGGGGTGAGATCGGGTGAGATCAGACAACGAAGGGGATAGCACAATGTTGACAGTCGTCGATGAAGTGGTGTGGCAGAGAGCGAGTGTACAAGCGATTCAAAAATGTGCAGTGGGAGGAAGAGACATATCCCATGGGAATAAGCTCAACTAAATACCATGGTACGAGCTTCAAGCTGCGCTGAGCCTGAAACAGGCCTCCCAGCTCGCTGCCAGCAAACGTCATGTCCCGTGGAATCAGGGGTCCTCCTGCGGGTCGTGCGGGGCCTGGCACCACAGCCTCGAATGCCAGCGTGTCTCATTGGGCCCGCCAGGCATGCCAGCGCCAGCCCCTGAAGGACAGAAGGACGGCGGGCGGGAGCCCCACGTGGCGCAGCTGTTTTCGGGACCCAGGAACCCGCCGACGTCGAGGATGACATCGCCTTGTGGGTTTCCGACCAACATGGCAACGTCGGTGTGCTGAGCGCATACCGGGAGCAACGGGTTCGAGACTACGGAGACCTTTGGTAATCCAGCACGTTTCTCAACACTGCCTTTGACATCACCTTCAGCGCCTTCCCCTTCATCGATAGGGACGACGTTAATCTGCCAACTTATAGTAATGAGGCCGATCACTAGCGTCCTCTTTGTGGGCCGCGCTTGTAGCCGCCGAGAAGTTGGCGATGTTCTCATTCGACATTGGGACAACAGTCTCGGTGGTGCGATGCACCTCGTCTCGAGAGAGAATGCTTAGCTGCAGCTTGTTGAGCGCGACCTCCCAGTCACCGCCGCCATCGACTGCGTGTATTGGAAGCCAATGGCTGGCGTATTGTGCGACGAGTTTCCCGTTGATACCGCCCTCCCAAAGGAACCAGATGTACTTGTGGCGGAAGGCGAAGATGACGGGCAACTTGTGGCCTTCCGGAAGCACATCATGTAGTATCGGCAGGCGGCCACGTGGCGGCTGGTCCCCCGACAGATTGCGCACCTTGGCGCCACCAGCGCCGTGATGCTCTCGTTTGAGCCACAGGCCGAAGCTCCGTAGCAAAGGCAAGAACGCGTCAGATTCGGGATCTGGAGCATCTCCGCGAGCGAGAGCTTCCCATGATCGTGCGACTAAGCTGAAGCGGGTATTGACGCCGACCACTACACACGATAAGGTGCGGTCAGGATGCCCACGCAGATGGTGTGTCTCAAAAAAGAGCTTCACGTCCTCCGGCCACAAGCCGTCCAGGTGGGCAGTTCGCAGCAAGGGCAAGGACAAGGAGGGGCAGATTTCCCCACGCCAGGTTCCAGAAAAGGGTTCTCCTTGTCCCTTGGTCTCGACTGCCGCCGTGTCGAATAACATGACGAGGTGACTGAATATCATGCCCCGATGCCTCTTGATCGTCGATTGGTCCTTGGCGGCCGTCAAGGATGGCCGACTCAGGTCATACCGGTCAAGATTCAACCACTTTTCAGCCCGTTGTTGGAAACGCTTTCTGAGCCACGGTTTCGTACCGAGGGGCTCAGAAGAACGGATGTAGCGCAGCCGGTCGGCGAACTGGCTGGTGACAGACAAAGACAGGTTCTTGAGATCGAATTCCATGCCAGGGGCCTCGCTCAACTCCCGCAGCTTCAGGAACCGAGAAACACCAGGGCGATCGTAAATCGAGGATTTTTCTTTGACGGACAAGTTCGAAAGAGAGGTCACGTGCGGATGCCACGCTTTCCGGCGCGGTTTCTTCGGCCTCGCTGCGTCGACAGTTGTGCTGCTGCCGAGAGAGGTAGCAGCCTCTGTTCCCTCGGCTGCCGAGCTTGTGAGGCCGCGACGTTGCAGCCGCAGCAGAGCGCACGCTTGCCGCGTAACCGGTCGGAGGAGGTCTTGCGGAGACCGCGGAGACCAGTTCAAGATGCCACGCGTGATCCGAAGCATGTTGTCGACTTGAGGCCCTCACCGAGTTGGATCACATACGGTCACAGTCACAGCTGTCAGTCGCCGCCCGCCGCTGTCAGCCGAGGTCCGAGATCCGAGATCCGAGACTGCATGTCCCGTAGCGTGGTGAGGCGTGACTGAGGAGAGGGTGCTGTAGAGTCGAGCGAAGACGGGATTTGTCGCGTGGTGTGGATACGTACAGCAGGTGGAGGAGCGCAGGTACTTGATTTCCCTACTTTTTTTGCCGCTAGACTGCCTCCACCGCCTGCTTGATGAAGAACGTTGGAGTGCTTTCCTGCAGAACCCCAACCCCTAAAGGCCTTTCCGCAATAGTCAATTGGCACGCGGGCCGTCCTAGGACCAGCGTCCCTTGGAACAACTGAGCCACCGACTTACCTAATCGCCCTGCTGCTAGCTACGTACCCAGGTATTTTCACCAGGCTTCGTTTGCAGACTGGTCCACAACCAAGTCTTTCTCTCTTTTTTTTTTTCTTTCGTTAGGCAACTCGAGTCGGACCTTACACTATTCTAGCTGGCGAACTAAGCCCCCAGTGCTTTGATGGATGCCACTAGGCCGTGACACATGTCTTGGTCTACAACATCAACACGTTACACGTCGTAAGCGCTGCAGCGCACCTTGATTGATCGCCCAGGTGTATCTGCATTGGCACCTGGCACTTCAACAAGGGTAATCAATTCTGATGTCTTCCTTTTCCGCATCTGCGGCCCCTGGCCAGGCTGGGACGGATCCCAGTGTCTCGCACTTTACTGCCAACTTACAATCACAGGAGGAAACTGCTTGGGAGGCCCTCTGGCAAACCTCAACGGAAATACGGACCCATTATCAAGAGAATCCCCCAGTCAACCCGGGGATTCTATCGCTCGTGGAGTACCTGCGCTCCGTGAAGCTACTTATAATCGCAGAAGGCGCGCTGAGACAGCCGAATGGCAACTTCAGCGGAGGAGCCTCAGGAGCGGCACCTCCCGCGTCAACCAACGCATCACGGCCATGCTCATTCACCTCTCTGGCCAAGAGGTGCCTCCTTGCACCAAGTGCGACAGATGCTCAAGTATGTGGGAAGGATGCGTGGTCCATCCCTTACGAGAAGTGGGTGCTGAATCTGGCCGCTTCGCATGTGCCAACTGCACGGCGAACGGGCAGGCTGGGGGCTATGAATTCCCGGCCAAC
This sequence comes from Dendrostoma leiphaemia, assembly GCA_026120015.1. Taxonomy (NCBI): domain Eukaryota; kingdom Fungi; phylum Ascomycota; class Sordariomycetes; order Diaporthales; family Erythrogloeaceae; genus Dendrostoma; species Dendrostoma leiphaemia. Next base: position 38,808 of record JALRMF010000306.1, on the reverse strand, counting down.
TCGGACTCTGAATCGGATGAGCATGACCAGAATTTGGGCGATCCAGAGGATCCTGCAATTGTGTTACAAACACAGATACCTGCTCCTACCGCCATTTTGTCCCGTGAAGCTAATGCTTCATCTACCTAGGCACACATGAAGGGCAAGAGGCTTCCTTGGCAAATGGCGGTCCAGGCTTTGCCGCTTTGGGGGGATAGAGGAACCTCTTCTGTCTCCTCCCTCCAGCCTCCTTCCCCTTTCCGTTCACGCCAGGGGAAGACTCCTTCTGGCCCGCCCGGGCTGTAGGCCACAGGCCCCAGAGCGAGGGGCCGACGGCAAGAAGTGCGGGCCCGGAGTCCGGACGATGCTGTGGGCACGCCAATCGGCAAACGCCGCTATAGTGGCAACGGCAATCCTTCCAACAGCAAGCGCGACGCATACCCTGACGCGGGAGGCTCCTTGGGCACCAGGACCGAGGCTGAGACGATGGCCCCCAAGCCCCGTTCTCCCGGCAGCCAATTCGAGCTCCGGGGGAGAGGCACGGCGAAGGAGTCCCTGGCGTTTTTGTTGGATGACAGTAACTTGGCGGAAGAGTCGGGCACGGAGTCGGGTTTTCGCGACCAAGACATGACCCCCCCGCTGTCTGAGCGTGTACGCCACAGCTTACAGCGCTCGAGCGGAGCCCGAAGCCGATGAAAATAAGCCGAATCTTGACATGGATGGGAGGGGGTGTGGCCGTGCGGCCCGTATGTAAGCCAGAATTGCGAGCGAGGGCAGATGCTGTGAAAGTGATTGTGCTTTCTCAAAGGTCCACAGTCAAGCTGTACATGTGGGTCATAAATGGGTTCAACTGGAATCACAACTTGAACAAACTAAGTTGCTCGTTCAGTAACTTCAGTGCTGATCCTCACGAGTCTTTTCTTATCCTCTCATTGCATATTGCGACAAGTCGTCGAGCAGCGACCCCAGCCTCTGTAGATCAATGTGACCTGAGCCGAAAGCTTGGAAGCAGCTCAGTCATGGCACTACCTAGGTATGTTCTAATGGCTTCCAAGGTTGAAACAAGAAACCATGTGCCCTGTGGGCGTTGGTGGGGGGCGTGGTCAAATAAAAGTGTTGTGTACGGCCTTGATCCAAAGGAAAGAAGGAGAGAAAGCTACCGACGGTCCAAACGGCCACATTTTAATAGCAGTTCCTTCCAGTGAATGCCCTGTGAATGTGCCTGTCGCCCGTTCCTCCTACCACACGCACCCAGCATGTGTTGGGCAATGTGCCTTCAAGCAGCCCCAGCAGGAAACTCCACAGCGTGCACCAAACTTTCAATCCAGCCAACATGCCAGTGCGGGTCAGGCCGCAAGGCCTGGATCATAGTAGCCCAGATCAGCATGCATCCTTGAACGTATACAGATACAGTCCCTTCTCTGGAGTCAATACCCCCTTTTTTACATTAATATCGTCTGAGTGGGCACTGGATGAAGTAAGACGTATCACCGCACCACACTTTCTTGGACTAACAGAGGAGTCACTGATATCACATGTGCAAAGCGTGATGGTTGGGCCGGCTTCACAAGCTATTTGTCCTAGTGCGCAACAGAATTGAACAAAAATGGTATTGAGAACTAAACATTTTGGCCAAAACTTTGGCCTGGGCCGCTGTCCCAAAGATTTTAGACCTTCGATCATTCACTTTCCAAAACCCTTGTCATCACAATTCACCGCATTCTGGCATTCCCAAACATCCTCAGAACATCTCTGTCTATATTAGAACGAGAATATCTGAGCCTAAGGGAAGTCCGAATCTCTTCAAGATGGCCTCCGCCGCTGTCACTAAGACGAACTCTCCTGTCACCACTTGCCCAACCATGATGCGCGTTCCAGAACAATTTACGGGTCAGTCGAAGAGACAGCTCGAGTTTGGTCTCGAGTGGGAGTTTCTCGTACCGCAGGCGACGTCTGATTCCGACGCGCATCCGACCGACACGAGGTTCTGGCTCGGACCCAAGACGCGCAACAAATTCCGTATCGAGCTCGAGCTGCCCACAGCTGTTGCGTCGGCACTCGAGGGTGTCGTGCCTGTCACCATCGAACACGATCCCTACGGCCTAAGACAAGAGGCTAGAAGATGGGGCATCACGACCAAAGAGGGCAGACCTACCTTTGCTTACTTCTGGACCATCGCCAACGACTACAGCCTCACCCCGCGCCCGCAAGAAGATGTTCGAGGGCCATACACGTACTTGGGCCACTGTGCGATGGAGGTTTCCTCCCGCGTCTTGGGCGAGGCCGACATTGAGGAGGTCACGACAGTTTACCGGTCTCTGAGGAATCAGCTGCGCATCAACCTCAACAGCTCTTGTTCGGTACATGTGCACGTCGGCACCAGCCACCTCCCGCTTACCGGGTACAAGAAGTTGGTGACACTCGTCATGGTCGCGGAGGGCTTCCTGTATCGGCTGGGCGAGCGACACCGACTGAACAGCCGGTACTGCCGGGCGGTCTCCGTCTCGTCCAACTTCGCCCACGGGCTTGGCGGGCCCGGTCTGCCCGACGCAGGTCCGTTGTTCGACCAGGCGGTCCGTCCGATCGTACCGGCCTGCCTCGTGTCGACGCTGCGCAGGGTGTGGGGTGCCCGGAGCCTGGGGGATCTGCGCGGCGGCGTCCTCTGCGGCGACCAGAGAAGTGCGTTGGCCATCCGCGGCGAGCAGACGGTCCCGGACTGCTACGGCGAGGAGACGGCTGCCGACCCCACCGTGGAGTTCCGCTACTCCTCCGCCAGCGGTGACCCGGCCCGCGACCAGGCCTGGATCCGGGTCTGCCTGGAGCTGGTCCGCGCGGCGGGGCTGGACGTCGAGAGCTTCGAGGCTGTGGTCGCGTCGTTCTCGCAGGGAGGTGAATTGCGGAACTTTCTTGGCCCTCTTCATCTCCTGGACCTCCACAGCTTCTGGTCCCAGCAAGAGGCGAAGTCCCTTGACAATGCGCGCAATCCTGGAGGCCGACCTGCCGAGTTCTTGTCGCCCCTCGACCGATGGACAAATGCAACAATTCCACCCAAACAGTGAGTACATTGGCTCTGTTGTCAAGACCGCCGAAGCTTTAGCTGAGATTGGTGTAACGCAGCGACTTGCCGAGGATTGGATAGAATCCAAGCGCTTTCTCAAAAACTTTAGAACAGCGTAATATCCCATTAATGGAACGCCAGAGAGGAACATACCGGGTTGAGGATAGCCAAGGAGCGAGAAAAGACGCGCCAATCATACGATAGACCAAGCAAGCTTTCCTCCCCAAGAGCTTGATCCAAATGGACCAGCAGAGACACCTCTGATCCACCGATTCCTGGCAACAAGATCTATCGATTAAGCTCCTTTCACGACCTGGGAGGATCCCCGTCTCGGGGGAGTTGTCTCCTAGGGGCGGCTATAAGAGGCCAGGACGGAGCTTGGTATTCAAGAAACATCTAGCGATTATTTGGGACAACCTTGGAAGTCAAAGTGGTAAATCAAATCTGCTGCAGCTGGGGACTTGCCAGTCCTCTGAGTTCCTATATACAGGGCAGCCATGCTCATGGCCGACTTGGACGAGAGAGCTGCTTCATGTAGTCATACCTACCTACCAACATTTGTTGAATATCGCATAATCCATAGAGACTACTGAATGGCCTTGCCATGTACTTAAGATCAGCAGCACCACCGGACCGTGACATGAAGCGGCCTCAGCCTGGATTGTCACTCGATGCAACCCGTGGGAGTGAAGTGGGACACGAAGTAAGGCCCAAGCACGAAGACTGCTCTTTGATCATGCACAAGGCCGTGAGCTCGAGATCACACCGGTGGTGCCCTTGTCTGAGAGCGAAGTGAGGATAGCAGAGCCTGTCCAGACATCTTCCCTAAGCGCCACACCCCCTGTCCCAGGCGCCACGGGTCATGCAGGGGTAACCTTCGGAACCTGCCGCGGCGCGTGGGGCCGCCCTGAGATGCTGACCAGGGACTTGTTGTTGCTACCCCTCCTGCCACCGTCTTCGAAGGGCGTGTGCTGAAAGGAACGAGGTGGTCGTCACTTGACTCGTTGGTCCGTCGAACGCAACCACGTCTCCGAATCAGGACAAGCCATTGACGCGGCCGGCGAGCTCTCGTTCTTGTAGGATCTTTGTTTAGTCGGAAGGAGTGTGCCCATCGCGCACCAAACAAAGGAAACGCGAGCGAGTTCGATAGCACACGTGCTCGAACGCTGAGCATCCCCGTCACGACGGACGAACGTCGGGTGCAGGGAGGATTGATTCCGAGGACATGATCCTCTGCCGGCACCGAATCTCTCAACGAACTGCCAGACTCGCGCAACCCCGCCCCGCCGCCCGTGTCCATCGCCAATACCCACCTTTCCCGCCGCGATTCATGTCCCACGCTATGGCTCCCGACGACAAGACCTCCGGGTCCTCCACCCCGGTTGCTTTGACGAAGGAGTATATACGGGATGCCTGCCAGCATCTCGAAGAGGTCCAAGACCTTGAGAGGCGGAACCAATTCTTCAAGAACTTCATGGTCGAGAATGTCGAGTGGGAAATCACTGGGAACGGACATGATCTGGCCGGCATCCGGTACACTCTCGCCGATCATGCAGCCGTCTCCTTCTCGAGGCTAGGTGCGGAACTCGCCCCATCGTGGGGCTCGATTCCCGTGACTAAGACCCGGCAGGAAAGAAGCTCTCGAAGCCCATCAAGTTCGTCGTGAGAAGCATCATCCTGGAGCCCGACACCAAGCGGGCCTGCATTGAGTTCCAGGGTTATGCCACCAGGAACAACGGTGAGTCCCGTGGATCCCGACCCGGACGAGCGCGACGCGGGTCGGAAATCGAGATCGATCGATCGCTGATGCCGCCCGCAGGTGAGCCTTACAACAACGACTATGTGTGGATCACGCGGTGGAACGACGAAGGGAAGATTTTCCACGTTCGCAGTTATCATGACACCAACCTGGCGGAGAAGGTCCTGCACGAGACGTAGTCATCACATACCTAGGTAGTGGCGCGTGTTGGATCCCACCTGCATGAGGGCTCGAGCCTCCAAGTGGCGGGACGACGTCGGCTATGAGAACTAGAGTTTATTAGAGACACATGCATCTTCAACCCAGACATGGTCGCGGTGGTGCACATCTGGGAGTCAATCTTGTATGCCACTAGTAGTACACTAGACAGTATTCGGCTCACGACTGCCGACTGGTCCCTGGTCTCCACCCCTGGCGCGATACGATTTTCTGGACGCGTCGTAGTATGAGGGCAGTCATCTTACTCCCTGTGGCCAATGCTGATACTGGGTTCAAGGTTGTCCACAAATCCACCAAACACTAAACGGGTGTCAACATGCCAGCATGCCAGCATGCTTCGACTGAGCTGGCCTCAGCCGCTCCCAAATGTTGAGCAGCTGGTCTGTTACGGCTCGGCACTGTCCACGTGGAGCACTCTCGCGTCTCGCTCTATACGCTCGATTCATGAAATAGTTGTGTCTTGTCAGTCAGCGGCGCGTGTGTGTTCGTCTGTGTATGAGTATCAAGATGACGCCAGGGTCTATTTCAGCCTTACGGATATCTGGCTCATTTCCACCGGGGACGGGAGAGGGGGTTGTTCAGAGGTATAAGACCACAGTCAGGTGATGACATGTCATCGCGACAGCTTCCGGACTGAGTCTACTTTCGGACTGAGGCTTGGTTCGCAAAGTCTAATAAGGCTACCTAGGTAGCTGGATACCGGTGGCGCAGCCTTGACTCGGCCTGGGCGACGTCCCCAGAAGCATAAAACGCCGTGACAGGATTCAATAGATCGCGATACGCGTTTCATTGCCTCCACGCTCGAAGGGTCACCCTTGACACCACGGTGTAGGTATACTTATTAGCTCGGCCCTGTAGGGCCGTTCCGTGGACTGCCTACCGCATCTGAGATAGACTTTCTCGGCCTCTGCGCGCCCTGCACAGCAACGTGTCGTCCGTCGTGTTGTCCTTGCTCTGTGCGATCGGATGTCGCATCGCATTGGGGTCGAGCGTCCGCATTTGTCCGCATTTCCAAGTCGATGTTTCGGCCCGGCCGCTAAGTACCGGTGAACTGGCCCAGTGCGTTATGCTTCATGACTGCCTTCCAGCGAGCACCCTACACCTCGCCCTTTTTCAGATTCACTGTAGACCATAGGATCGACCCAGAATCTCGTTGCTTTGACGAGCCCTGATTGTCTGGGCTCAATGCGTAATGACAGCTCCTTGTCGCCAAGGCCGTTAGGCATCTGTTCTCCTGCACGCTGGGTCAGGAACGGCCAAGGGGGGTCACGGGATGTGCCTGTTCATGCGCCTCGCTGGCCACGTAGCTGAAACCGGGGGGAGCTTATAACATGGGACAATATATTGACCGTGAAATGAGGCTGCAATTCTCTGTTTTCTTCCTTCCCGGGAATCCCATTATTGGGGTTGAGCATCCATACTACTTACTGTAAGAGCTAGCCTCCGCGGGCCGTATAAGACCACTCCTCTGCCACCGCAGATTCCGGGACGAGGGTACACAATCTCGTTGCCTGCAAAGTTCCTCGACGAACCCAAGTCAACTTGGATCGAACGTTACCGGATGCTGCACCTTGGAGAGATTTGGTGATCAGAGTGCAGATCATGGAGGCGCTGCCATCTTACGACGAGGCGCTGTCATGGGGAGTCACTCCTCCGCCACGGCCCCGGTGGGCACCACCGAGAGAGGATCCGGACAGCTCGAGACCACGCACCGCCAGGGCCCGGCCGGACGTATATCGACCATTTTCTATGTCAACCATAGACGAGACACTGTCTGACGCAAATCGCCCACAGACTTCGGCGGGCCGGCCGCTGTCGCTGCTCGACATCGGTCTGGACGCCATCCTCGTGGACACGTTGAGCAGAGACGCGCCAGGGCGGCCCGCGCGGCCCTCGACATCACAGGGTTTCCGGTCCAACAACCGCCGGGCGCCAATATACTCACCCTTGGCTTCGCCCAATCCTTTCGTACCATCTTCACCACCACCACCACCCGCGGCGGGCCAGCTGCAGGACTACGTGCCGGACCCGATACCGGTACACGCCCGGCCCACGGTGCCGCCCAGCTATGAGCGCCACGACCCCACCGCGCGGACGTACCTCATGCACTCGCCCGTCATCTACTCGACGACGGGCTCCTCGCCGCAGACGCCGGCGTACCAGCTCGACGCGTGCCCCAGCAAGGGCGGGCGGCCGTTCCAGCTGCGGATCCGGCCGCTGGACTACGTCGAGAGCCGGACGCTGTCGCTGGGCGAGGACCCCCGGGGCGCTGGGGGGCCCATCGGCATCGGCTACCACGACGACCACAACACGCTGTACCTCCTGCAGGTGATGCAGCTGATCGGCGGCCTCGGCGTGCCGGGCCTCGGCTTTGGGCCGTCGTGGCGCGTCGAGATCCAGCGGGACCCGAAGCACGACTCCGGCCGGAACGCGGGGGTCATCCGTTTCGAGGGAGGGGGGTTTCTTGGCACGGGGCGGGGCTTCACGCAGAGGAGCTCGTGCAAGTTCTGGTACATGACGAAGAAGACCGCGAGGGCGCTGAGGTCGGCACACGAGTGGAAGCTGATCAGCAAATACGGGTGGCAGCCCGAGCTGGAGTGGAACAAGAGACTGATGTTCTCGGTCGAGAGGAAAAGAGCCGTCATGGGCACCAAGGGTCGGAGCTACGAATGGAAGGACGGGAAGGGGAGGCTGGTAGCCGTCGAGAGTGCACAGGGCAGGCTGGATTTGACCGGAATCGCGACCAGCATGAGCGCACAGAGTCGGGAGGCGTTGTTGGCTTGCTGGGTCGGGAAGGCCTGGGCCGCTGGGACATTCCAGGGTTGACGTGGTGACGCCAAGACTGACGCATTGATACCAAGTGTGATGAACGACAGCGTTGATGGATTACGCGGTGGCATTCTGGACGTCTCCGTACGAGTGATCCTTTTAATTTTGGAGGCGAAGAGCATCAAAGCCTGGCATGAAATTGATACCATAGCACTATTTGTTAGTTGTGTCGAAGACCTCTCATCTTCACAAAACATTCATGGATTCCATGCGGATAAGTACTTCGGGAATTCGAAACATGAACCTCTGCAAAATGTGTGCCAAGACTTGGCTGACTAGGTCTTGGCAATGCGAGCATCTACCTACACATGTACAATACGTACGTATGTTTTGAGCCTGGCGTAAGGACTAGTCAGGTAGCCAATCACCCCGTGAGGGCTTTGTATACCTACCTACGTATGTGTAGGTACTCATGCCTCTATCGACCGTGGCACGGAGAGCGTGGGTTGACGACTCACTCGATCCTGCCAACAACAGTATTGCTCTTGAAAGAACTTTGATCCATAGGGTATTACCTAGGCAAGATTGTCTTGTCTCCCCGATGGGCATGAGTGTTCCGTATCATGTTATGCCTAGGCCATGGCCTGTAGCATATTTCACAAAGCTTCAACACTATGAGAAAAGTTCAAGGCTGGCGATATCCCACGTACGGATCCGGAAGGATCATTGCCCTCACGGATCAGGAACCAAACCTGAGCTATCGTGGTACGTGGAATGCCAGGTTATCATAGAATTAGAGATTGTAACAATGTATCTCATTGCAGTCGTGAATTAGAACGAAACCACCTCACACCGCTGCCATCCTTTCCCGTCAAATTCTACTCGGCGTAGATATGAGCACATGTAAGAAGAAACTCAAAGATATTCCCATCCTATCCAGAGAATGGTTTTCTAGTTCTCCTCATCCTCAGCAAAATCGACACCCGGGTTGACCTGTCTCCGGCGCTCGGCCAAGGTCTCTCGCTTGTTCTTCTTGGCCTTTGCTTTACCACCCTTACCCTTCCCAGCACCACCGGCGGCAGCAGCGGCAGCTCCCTTGCCCTTTCCAGCCTTGGCCTTTCCGGCCTTGCCAGCCTTGCCAGCCTTTGCGGTAGCCCCGGTAGCCGCGGTGCCGGCGCCGGCGCCGCCGGCCGCGGCGGCTGGTGCAGTAGTTGACTTGGCTGCGGCGGCAGCCTTGGTCTTCAGTTCCTTCTGTGCACCCTGCACGACTGCGGGATCGGCGGCAAGAACGGACTGTGCAATCATGCTGCCTTGCTCATCCCCCGCTGTAGCTGCAGCCTGGTTCCCCTTGATGGCCGCAGGCAGGTCAAGTATGTCCTGCGAGACCTGGTCATTGACATCGGAAAGCGTCTGTGCCGTTGTGATCTTGTCGGGAGGGTTGTCGGCCGGGAGAGCCTTGGTGTCCGTCTGCTGAACGACGGTGCAGCCGCCAAAGTCCTTGGCGTTTCGGCACCGGATGGTGCAGACATTGCCGGCGGATGCTGCAGATGGTGTGTCAGTTGGTACGGAGAACAGTGTGGAGCGGGAACACGAGTTGCCATTGTCACTAACACCCTGTGCATGCCATGTCCTGCGGCAACGTCATGGTCAAGGTCATTTGGCCGTCGGCACTGGCACTGCCTTGCTTGACTGTCAATTTGGTCTGGCCAGTGACACCTTTGGCGTTGCCCGTGTCGTCCAGATCACAATTGAACGGGCCAGTGCCGTTGGCATTGTTGGTATTCCCCATTGTGATCTTGACCGTGCTACCCTTCTGGACCTGGGTGACGTTGTTTGCGGCCAACAGGTTCTCCGTATTCTCGCCGACATCGATGTTGCCCGAGACCATAGTGCGGCCGCACTCGTTGACCACGTTGCCAACGATCTCAGCGTCGTTGATGAAGTTGGAATCAGCCGGGTTGTTCGGGTCGACTTTTTGAGTTGTTAGCCAAGCTACATAATCTGTATGTTTCCCCATACTACCACTTACCCTTCAACCCTGGACTTGTCCCCGTATCACCCACAGCGCTGAGGATCTGGGCCTGGCCATTGACCAGGCTGAGCAAAGCCGCGCCGACGAGAGAGCGGAGCACAGACGGCATCTTGGCTAGGCTGAGAGAAATTACACAAACAAAAAAAAAACCCCAGGGAGGAGGAGGGGAAGAAAAAAATGAGAGTGATCGTTGAAAAAAGATACAGACCTGCTGGTGAATAGAATGGGAAAAATGCCGTGCAGACTACTGAAGAAGAAGAAAGAGAAATGGTATCAGTTGTCCACAGGTGGCTACACGTCCACAATTTTGACCAAGGACTTGTATATAACAGTATCAAGGTTTCCGTGTAAGCTTAAAATGGTGACGAGAAGAGGTGTATCGAACGATGTGCATCCCTGCGAGGATCTTCTGCAACAGACGCCGTTGCAAGTCACCCGCACATGAGACCCCTGAGTGGGTCGCTTTGACCGCAGCGGTGGATGCTTCAGCCCTGCGTCCAACGACTTGAGTCGGCCCCGACAGGCATGCTTGCCTGACTCGCAGAATGTTGGAAACAACATGAAGGTCGCGAGACGATCTGAAAACTCGGGCGGTGGGGTCTTGCTGGCTTCATCTTGTGCTGCGCGGTTTCGTGTGAAATCACAGTTCCCCACCGCATCGCGACCCGGCTCAAACAACGGGGGGTTCACGCGCCCGCGGTTCTATGTGAAGACGGCTCGGCTCTCACTTGGGAAATGATGCACCGCAGGCTTGCGGACTGCAGCCTTTTGAAGCTTGCCGAGAACCGTACCATATTTCGTTTCCGGAACCAAGCTTTCCTGACGTATTCCCCTGTTTTGTCAACATACATACCGTCTGCCTTTATGTCCGGACTCTGAGCCTCCACAGGGTCAAGTGTGTTCTTCCCAACATCGCCCCCGCTCGAAACTCGGGAGGCCGAAAGAAGCAATATCGTGTGTTTCTTGACGTTCATGTTCAGATGGAAAACTGCGTGGCCACCCCCCCCCCCTGAACCGTGTCAATCTGTCATCCCAAACTCGGGCAGTAGACTTGCCGTAGGAAAAAAATTGGATCGATGAAGGGATGGCACAACCTGGGAAGGCGGGCTGGATCAAGTTCCTACACCCTATTACAAGAGCCTCGAGTCCTGCGTCTGTCTGACTTCTCCTCGCTTCACTTTACCTGGGCCAAGTTCCGAGCCCGTCCGCGCTGCGTCCTCCCTGAACATGTGAAGGCGTGACCCCTGGACGGTCAAGCTTGTGCGCGTGCGGCTCCGAGATCTTGAGACTCCAGATTCATCCAGTTTCCCTCCAACTTCAGGCGACCCATCGCATGACAGGCTTCGGATCCGGTGCCAACGTCCTTTGTGAGCTACCTAGGTACCCAAGCAAGATCTCAATGACGAGATTCTTCTTTAAATGCAGCCTGATCACCCTGCCATCCACTCGCGAAAAAAGAGCGTTGATGTCACCCTCCAACTCCCACACGCGAAGTGGCGCATTGAATGGATGCCTCCATATCACGATCGGGGTGGTTTTACTGTTCCCTCCACCATAACTGGGTTACTGCATGTGGGCTGCGTCCAAGTGTACTGCGTATGTGTATACGATGCACACGCTCCTCTCACTTTGATATGTAGTCATTGGGGCTTCTAGATCCGAGCCCTCTATCGAAAGCCTCGGCTGCAACGTCGATCTCGGGTTCTACTGTACCCTAGGGTAGCGTTTGGCGATCAATGATCTGCATAGCGTATTCGCGTTTCTTGCTAAGGCGGTATTATGTTCCGTCGACGGGGTGTACCTAGGTACTATAGTCTGAGTATCGGACCTGGAAGATTCTGCCAGGCATCAGGTCATCGTACATCGGCGAGGGGTACACGCGTGGTACCGGCTCAGTCGACGATGATATGGCGGAAACAACGGGTGGAGATAACAATTGAGCAAAGTCTTGCGACGACAGATTCATGGGCTCAGGCTGTCTGTTACTGCTCGAAGAAGGAGACCGAACCAACTACCTAGGTACCTAGGCATCGAAGTCATAGATTATTAAGTTTCGCCAACTCTTCACACTAAGTTTCGTGGACCCAATGCATGTGTAATTGGAGACCGTGACATAAGAGCAATACATCATGAGAATGGCTACCTGCTTAAGTATGTAGGTAGGTATACGAGTACAATCCTAGATAGACAAGTCTCATCGCAAGACGGCGCGCGAAGAGGAAGGGCCAGTATAAGGTGACAGGATCTTTTCTGTGTACAGCTTTTTGCTACTGGTCTGCATTTTGCTAATGCCCATGGTCTGGAAAGATTGATGTGACATTGAGAAGCACGTCCAGGCAAGTCAATGCGGGGACTGATTCCAACCTTGGAAGGTTGATAGGGACCTCGCGAATGTTGGTATATCATACTTCAGCTTCTGCGGAACACGACTTGTTTACAGTACATGAGTCTGAAGATAAAGCAGTTACTCAATTTCTCTAATAGACCTACCTACATTCGATGATCGGCAAAGTCTCATTGTATCGCATGGCCAGATTACTATGCCGAAGACGAACAACTCAGAGCAGTCCACCAATACGGTGCTGCCTCTGTAATATGCCCTGCTTGAATGGGCATATAACGTGTTCGGCAAGCGACAGATGACATTATAGGAGCACCTAATGCGCGCTGGCCTCGTAATCTTGAGTACTACCACAGTACCACTGCAAGGCTTTTCCATAAATAGCTAGATTTGGCTTGGACCCGGGATCTCAAAATAGAAGCAACGCCAACGCCTACAAAATTTCCGTGGTGCACATGATTGGTTCAAATGGGCTCCCGCTGTCTGATCGGCTGCAGGTGTCTCTTTTCGCCGAGCCTGGGGCGGTGCCGTGCCGGAGCCAGGCTCTAAGATTTTGGTCGAAGATCTGGCCTGGAAGTACAGACTAGAAGGGGGGGAAAAAAGGGAGGGCCAGATATGGAGACATGGGACCCCTTCTGCTAAGTTTTCCCCTTTTCCCTCTATGGTCTTTCGTAGCGCTCAAGAATTGCCATGCTACAACGCCAGGCATGCCCAGAAAATAGTTGCCCTGAATGCCGGGTTTTGTAGACCGGTCCCAGATGGGTGATTGGCTACGCGCGTGAGATGAGTACCGGCAGGTACTAGTAGATGCATGAGAGATGCCACCCCGGAATTCAATGAAGCGCCTGATGGCAGTTCATACGGGTAATTGGCACCGGCAAACCCGTGCCGCGAAGGGCTCAGCAGTGCCAACACACACCACGCCAGCCAGCACACAGAGATGAATGGACCCGGGCCATGGGGCGTTGGACCGTGCGGCACGCGCCCAGTGCAAGACATGACGGTGACGGTAGCTTCCGTAGTTGTCAGGCCGCAGCGCTGCGGTGCGGTGCAGAACCACCCGCGGGCGTCTTGTTGAGCTTTCGTGCATGGTCCCTGGCGCACTGCCACCCTGTACAATACCACCTTGGGCGCCTTGGAGTTGAACGCCATTCGCCGCGACCCTCCCCACCCGCATCCTGCTATTTCCTTTGAAATAACAGAACCAATGCGGATCGGTACATGTTATCCACCCCCCCCCTGCTAGCCCGTTCTGCATTTTGAAATTTGAACGAGATGTCAAATAAAATGAACTGCCCAAAAGCTCACCTCGGGGCCTGGCTCTGGGGATTGCCTCTGGCCAGGCTAATAGACTTTATCCTAATAGGGTGCCGCGACTCAGTGACAGCAGCCAGCAGCCAGCAGCCAGCAGCCCGTGATACGCCCTCGCCGCCAACATGCTGCAAATATCCGTCACAGAAGTTCTGGCCTCGGCCATATTAATCGCGTTCGGAAATGCACAGTCCACAGCCTCCCTGGCTCCGGCTGCCAAAGCAACCACCGTGAGCGACATCTCACAGTTTGTCCCAGCCGATTTTGCTGGCTTCGGTGCGTAAAACTCTTGAGCTCATTGTGTGAAGCGCCAGAAACTCAAGGTTTGCAGGGATCGAGCCGTCGGATTTGTACTTTTTCACAGGCGGCCCTGTAGCAAACAATTTCTCGATTCAACTCATGGAGAATCTCGCGAGCTACAGCGGAAAGCCAGGCCAGATCCGGATCGGAGGAAACTCACAGGATTACATGATATACCGAGAGCAGATGGATTCCTTTCTCGTCAAGCGAAACCCGCACCCCGTGGGACAAGGCGATGTTGCGCCTACCGACTACTACATTATCGGACCACGATACTTTGAGGCCATTAATCGATTGCCCAAGGGCAACCCGATCACTTTTGGCCTGAACATGGCCTACTACCAGGCAGATTACTTGGCGCAGATGAGCGCCATGGCTGAAGCAGCCGTGACCAAGCTGGACGGAGTCAACCTGACCGGGTTCGAGATCGGTAACGAGCCGAATATTTACCTCAGCAATGGTTTCCGAAATCAGACGGATGGAAACTGGACGGGACAGACCTATGTCGACGAGTGGACGATCCGCGCAGAGGCCATCTACTCGAACGTGCTGAAACCGGCCGGGCTGCCTGTGCAGTTCTTCGAGGGCCCATGCTCGGCCAGCCTCATCATGGAGACGTTCGGGATCTCCCAGCTCGTCAGGGACGGCCAGCAGACCAAGGCGAAGGTGGTGGGCGCCGGCGACTCGACCTATCTCAGCGCTTGGAACCAGCACGACTATCTCTACTTCATCGGCCAGTCGAACTTTTCGCTCACGCTGGACTGGTTGATGAGCCTCAACAACACCGAGTGGCAGTTTGGCCACTGGGCCGAACAGGTAGGCGTGGCGCGGGCGACGGGGCTTTCATACCATTTGCGCGAGATGGGGAGTGTCGGACCCGTGGGTCAAGCTGGTGTGTCGGATACCTTTGGCGCAGCTTTGTGTGAGTCTTTCCATCCAGGAACCCTTCCAAGGTTCCTAGGGGATGATTGAGATTCTGTCTCAAGTTCTGCTCAATGGCGGGACTGTACTTTCTCATGCGTGAAACGTTACTGACCACAATGTCGACAGGGACGCTCAATTTCTTCCTGTATGGAGCTGCCCTGAACATGTCCTCGATAAATCTTCACATGACGGAGCAGTCCTATGCTGGGCCCTGGAAGCCAGCAGCCTCGGATGGTGTATCACAATCCGTTCGCCCTAGTTATTATGCCTATGCAGCAATGGCACAGTTGATCGGGTCAGGAAACGGGACGGCACAAATCGCTTCGCTGTCAAGTGACACTGTCCCGGAAGCATACAAGGACAACGTTCGGTAAGTGATTCCAGATTTCTAGATGCACGCTCCTTTGAGAGGCTTATCCAACTTCTACCTCTCAATATTCAAGACGATGTGCTAACGTGTATTAGTATGTATGCCGGATATGGCGAGGGGAGATTGACGTCTGTCGTCATCATCAACTCGGTACAGGCCAACGCGAGCGAGGCCAACAAGGGCAGCTTGCCCGTATCATTGTCACTGGACGGGTATGAGGGCCAGACCCTCTTCCTGTCCTACCTCACGGCCCCCGGTGCCGACTCGACAAACGGGACGGTGTGGAACGGCATACGGTTCTCGAATGCCGACGGCACGCCTTCAGTCAACGAGGCAGCCGTGCAGAACGTCACCATCGGCGATGACGGCAAGGCGGTCGTCCACGTCCGCGACTCCCAGGCGCTGATCGCATACATCGGCTCAAGACTGGGGTCGAACGAAGTCCTGCTGAGCTCAACGATACCCACCGATACCGACGGCGGGGACGATCCTACCAGCACCTCGACCGGTGGCGCGTCAGCAACCTCGACAAAGAAGTCGGCAGCAGGGCGCTCCAAGGAATGTCAACATTTATTCGCACTAGCCATTCTCGTGCTGTGCAGTTGTATGGCTGTCCAAATAGGGTGAAACAAATTTGCTTCTATTGCAGGGCCTGGTTAATATTGTGCATCATCGGACGTACTTAATGATTGAACGAAAATTTGTACATACATAGAGCAGATCATAGACAAGCACTGTGCAACACGCGCAGTATCTAATGTTTGGATACTGAGGAAATACAAGAGCAACAGCAAATGGATTCCTCGCAAGCATGGGCTTTTTCAGCACTGCCAACCCCCCAACCCCTTGAAAGTATTCCAACTTAGATAAGCTGCTATCAATAAGAAAGTAAGTGGAAAACGTATTAGTTTTTAAGCAAATTACATAGCTATAGAAACCCCTCTTGGGCAGTGCTGTGCGACCAGACGGCACGGATCGTCTGCCACACCGTGGGTTTCGCCGGCGGCCGGGCGCTCATGATGAAGTCGCTTCTTTCTGAGCCGAACACGTTCTGCATCAGGTCATCGAACGTCGTCTCCTCCACAACAATCGTAGCCACCCTAGCCGCATTGTTGCGCTTGTGCAGGTCGGACCCTCGCCCCGTACGCCTCGTCTTCGTCGCCGGGATGGTGTGCTTCTCCGTCCTCTTGACGACCGCGCGCGTGTCCGCCCCGGCCCTGACGAGGCTCCGCGTGATGTCGACGGTGCTCGTGTCGTCGGCGAGCTCCGGGTGCCTCTGCAGGTCCCCCAGGAACCGGACCCAGATCGTCTCGTCGATGTACCTGGCGTTCGGTCTGGCCTGCGCCTCCAGCAGCATGCTGACCATGGCGGCAGAGCGCAGCACCTCGACGGTGTACCTGTTCTGGCTTGGACGCAGCGCCCGGTCCAGCAGGGGCCTCTCTCGCGTCCGCATCAGGTCGGGGCGGGCGGTGATTTGCGCCTTGACGAAGTGGCAGAGGTCCCACTCCACGGCGGTCCCCACGAATTCCGCCTTCTTCCGCCTCCATTTCCACCACGTAGAACCTGAGAGCGCAAGCTCGGCGTCTCGGAGAATCTTGGTGCAGGCAACGTTCCGCTCGGACGCGGCGCTGTGAGTCGCCACCTGATGAGAGTGGTAGAACAACTCTGCCACCATGTTGTTGCAAATGTCTTCTTGAGAAACTGGCAACTCTTCCTTCGCTGCCATACGAATGGCCAGTTCAAGTGCTTGGCATAGGGTCAAGTTGGCATCGCACCTGTCCCCAGACTGCTCTCCAAAAATCTCATCCGCGTTCGCACTCAGAAAGTCTCGTACCGTCCGATGCAGGAAAACCACCGTATCATTGAAGAAAGAATCATCCAGCACATGCCTGGCACGGCTTGTCGATACTTCCAACAAGCCCTTGCAGCGTGCGTCCAAACGGATGTCCATGGTTTCCTTCATCTGCGCGAAGTATTGCAGGGACGCCTCTTGTGGTTCCTGGTGTCCTTGGCTTCCCCCCTCCAGTTCGTCCACGATGCAATATGTAGTAAGAAGTGGTGGCTCCGGCGATGCCAATGCAATTTGAAACGCCTTTACCGTTCGTGACCGCAGGTATGCATCGTCAATCTGGCCGAGCATATGCCGAAAGAAGTCCTCCAGGTTCTGAGGAAGACGGTCTAAACGGTATCGTAGCCCTGACATGTGATCCCTCTCACGCATCCCATCTAGGAGGGATCTGACGACTAGAAATACCCAGAAGAAGACTCCTTCCGCCCTGTTTACCACTTCCTCCACGAGATCGCTGTATTGGACATCCTTCGCAGCCATGGCCTGGAACGTCTGGTCTTTCATGAACGTGTCCGTGACATAGGACCGGATATCACTCTTTGTCAGGTCCTGCAACCTGGTCGTTCGGTCCGAGTCCCTGCCAAATGCATCTCGGAACAGCTGCCATGGTCTGCTGGAAAGGCAGATCTTGACGTCCGGCAGCGCCATCAGTCCCTGCAGAGTTTCAATCAACTGTAGGTGGTGGCCGCCATACTCGTCAAGTCCATCAATAAAGAAGCAGAACCGGAAAGGTAGTTGCTGGGTCGTTAGCTTGTGGAACACGCCGAAGAGTTCTTCTCTGGTCCAGTCGGAGTAGCCAGTATTGGGGCCCGGCAACTCGTCAGGCCGCACCTTTGGAATCAGATCCGGACACTTGTTCAAAATCTCAAACAGGAGGGATCTCAGGAGCCCCTCTTGTGATTTTTCCAGAGCAGTTCCTGAATGCCAAAAAAAGAACTTGGCCGTCACCAGACCTTTGTTCGCACTGGAGGCCCAGGCTGACAGATAGTCTTCGGTTTTGGCATGTCCACAGATGAATTTCATGAGTGTCGATTTTCCTGACCCGGCCTTCCCTTCGAACCAGAAATAGCCGCCGCGATTCAGCAGCCAGTCTTTGAAGCCAATTTTTGCATCACAATGCTCGAGAGAGGCAGTATAGTCAAAGACCCATTCAAAGGTCTTGTGGTGAGCAGATACGACGTTGATCCACCTGCGCCGGATTTCGTCAAAACGTAGGCTCTGTAGGAAGGTCTGCTCTTCTGCAACCTTTCTCGACATGATAGCAGTACTCGTCATCGCCGGTGGCAGCAAGTTGAGCCGGCGCGCCCATACATCCTGTGGCGTTTCCTTGCCAAGATCTCGGAGGGTGTCCAGCAAGAGGTTCTTGAACTCCAGAGAGATGGCATTGCGGTCAAGATCGATTCTCCGATTGGTCTCCTCAAAATTGGAAAAGGCTTGAAGAAGCTTCGATTGTTGTTCACTGCGTTTCGCCAAGGGTAAGCAGAACCGTGTAGATTGCACCGCCATCATTCAGGGGCGACGGGCGTAGCGAGGACAAAACTCACAGGACCAACTTCTGCATTTGAAGTCCGAGCTGCTTTTGTAACTTGTCCACCCGACGCTCCAGATCCTGGATCTGCCCCTTGCTCAGCACAGTCCGCAGCGCGACGGCGAAGGTCCCCCAATACCCCTCGCTCGGCTTCTTCAGCGTCAGCTTCTCCACCAAGGCCTGCAGCTTCTTCGCCACGTCGTTGCACTGGACGGCCACGTCTTTGAGGTTGAGAGACCTGAGGTCGTCCGCCGTGAAGCTTTTGCTGAGGGTGGCCAGCTGGGTCGAGATGGCCCCCAGCGTGCGGACGCTGCCCGATGCGCCGCTGGCGGAATGGTAGATCTCGCGCGCGTCCTTGAACAGCTTCGTCGAGAAGTCGAGGAACTGGATCACATTCCCAGCGATGCTGAGAGCCGACAGAGGATCCATCGAATTTCAGACACGTCCAACGAGTCGCCTGGTCTTGACATGCTCTGAGTTACAACGTGTTCGACCAGGGCCGACTTGCATCGACGACGAGAGATTGCAGTGTGGAGAGATAAAGGAGGCGAGGTAAGCGTCTGAAATCATTCCAGGCTCTTGGTGGCCGGCGCCCCTGCATGTCAGCAGCATCTTTCAAGTACATGCTGTGTGGCCTGGCTACGAAGCTGCGTCCGAGACTCCAACTCGAGGTTGCGGTGTTGCACACGCCGCAGCGGCCCGCCCAGTTAGGCGATTTGGGGTGTGGATTTATTTCGCGTGTCGTCAGAGGACCCACATGATCTCATGCTTGGAAGACCACCAAGTTGACCAATAGTAAGTACTGTACAATGCTACCATGCAGAGGCGCTAATCATCACAGCTACAGGCTTTTCAGGCTTTGGAGCCCGTCAGTGATGTCAGCCCCAGAGCGCCCTTGCAGTTACACAGCGGTGACGACCCTCTATCCAATCTTGGTATTTATCGTATGTCAAGGCCTCAATAGAGTAAATTTATGTTGCCGTTCCTACCGATTCCCCATATTCTCAACTCACACATATCACCACAGACTCACTGCATCTTGCTTCAGACATACATTACCTCCACGACTCTCAAAATGGATTACGTATCGAGAATTAAGGATTCATTCACCTCAGCGACTGGTAGTGAACAGTCTCAGCAGAACGTTGCGACTCCACCGGCGACCGACGTCCCCGGCGGGTTCCCAGACGAGAATGATGAGCAGCTTGGACGCAGAATCGAAAGCAACAACAAGCCCACTCAGGGACATAGCCATCAGGACTCGGGTGTCAATGTCCAAAACACGAGTCATCCAGAGGACAGCTCGTACCTGACAGAAACAGCGCCTATCCGCCCGGCATCAGGCGCCGAGGGCGACAAGATCCGGGAAGCAGTCCCAGAGCGGCCACAGGCGGGCTCCGCGGAGACAAATGCGCCAACGCCAAGACTAGAGGCCCGTGGAACCCCGGGAGGCCATGCCTCGGACCCGGAGACATCGAGAGACCAGACACAGACGACTCCGAGTGACTTCACGCCGACACCTGCCGTCGGGACCGGGCACAGCGGTAGTGGTATGACCTCCGTCGAAGAGGTTCAACCTCACCATCTGGGCAACGAGGGCAAGAATCCTGCACCTACAGCTTCCACTTCATCTGGCGTGGCCGCTTCGACACCGGCGGCCGATCCAGTCTCGGATGCTACAAGCCAGCAGACGACGGACCCCAACGTCGCGGCGCCCAAGGCGGGCGAGTCGGGCGGTGGCACTCACGACAGCGTGCTCGGAGCTGCTGCTGATGTCAGCGGGGGTTCCGCACCCCGAGAGCTGAGCGGGGGCATACACAACAGTGTTCTCGGGACCGGCTCAGACGATCCAAGGGGAGAGCGTCGCGCGAGCGGGAGTCCACATGAGCGCACGTCTCAGTACAGGAAGGGGGACGTTCATACTGTCATCTCTGGGGTCAGCCACTCTGGGCTTGGGGAGGGCGGCGTTCACAATGGTGTCGTGGGACATGGTTCAGAGGACAACGAGGCCGCTCGTCGTAGTTCGGACACCCTGGAGCAGAAGACTGAGCCCATTGTGTAAGTCTGGTGTCGAGTCGCTTGCTTGTAGGCTTGGCAGATTGCGGTCCTTCGGTCTTGTTGATGCGCGGGAGTCGGGTGAAAGCAAAAGAGCAGATCTATCATTTAATTCAAAATCATTGCGAGCAAGAACAAAAGGTTGCCCAGTACAACTCTCTAAAATTTTCACACGTACCTAATGCCTAGCCTTTGGTACAACTGATGGCTCGAAGGCATACCAATGACCTCCAAGCAAAACCCACTATTAATACATCTGGTGATGTGAGCTCGCCCGCCGCCTTCTCCTGTTCCCAATATCGTCTCCGGCAACTCGCCTCAGACTGTCCGAGACGACGCCTACGATCTCACTGACCGGGTTGCGATGGCCAAACGTCAGCAGTGTGAGGCCATTTGAAAGCCCAGCCGTGACATCACCAGCAAGACGCAAACCTTTTCGGACGCTCTCTGGACGGATTGGGTTCGCGAGATGTGGCCCGGTGTGCTGGTAGGGATTGCGGTCATAGTGGCGACGGTGTAAGTCTCGCAATGCCGGGCTCGTGGGCGAGGGAGTCGGTGGCCGGCGACCCATGATGTTTCTAGAGGCATGAAAACACAGGTATGAAAATCAGTGTGAAGACTGATATTGAGATACGACCCACCGGGTTGGTGATCGGGTCCTAGAGGTCTGATCCAGAGCTGTGTGGCGATATGCGTCGGTGACGGGACTCGTATACATGGCGATTCATTACTGGGTTTCGCCAGTGTCTTCGAAAATTGCGATCAAGCTGGAGCCCCTATCATGAGGCATTGTTGTCAATTGGCTGTCCCGTTGAACGTCGTGGACCACATATCTGCTATGGAAGATGGCAGTCGAGGGCATATATACCAATGCACTTCTTGGGCCTCGGCGGAAAGTGAGGTAGGTGTAGAGAAGATGGTGGTGCTTGGTGGAACGTGAGAGTCCCCCAAGTAGACGCACCCACGGCCGATCCCTCGCGATAGATTGCTTTTCGAAGACGCTCATGTCGACGTCAACAAAAACCCCAATCTGATTGCTTTCTCTTCGTCTGACGCATCTGTGTCCAAACACTTGGACCTACGTAGGAGCCAAGAGTAACCTGATTGCATGCGGAACACCATACTTACCTAAGTCGGTAATTATGAAGTGACTTGGGCAACCATTACTCTTTGGAAACGACAGCTATGGTTCTGTAACCTACTTTGCACATGCATCTGGGCGTATAAGGTTCTGACATCTGAACTCCGACCTCGCAAGTAATCACAATGTTACATCATCACGCATGCGGCAGTGTTTGCGCGACGAAGCCAAGTTCCCCGGTCCGCGAAATAATGCTAGAGTGCGCATGTAGCAGTTTAATGGAAAGTGTAAGTAGCCGAGCTTCTTTGTTTCTTGCTTTGAAAATTAGTTGCCATATGAAAGCTGTAAGCTTCATGCATGCGAGGCCAAACAAGTATGTGATATAACACGTCCCACCCAACCACCCAACCACCCAACCACCATGCCGTCATCCCAGGCTTTGCGTCAAGCAGTCTGAATTCACTTTGACTTTTCATCTTTCTTGTCGTCCCCGGACTTTGTGTCCTTCTTGTCCTCATCTCCACCCTGGTCATCCTTCTCTTCTCCCTTGCTGTCTTTCTTGTCTTCCGACTTGTCACCCTCTTTGTCATCATCGCCCTCATCTTTGGAGTCATCCTTGGCGTCGTCTTTGCCCTCATCCTTGCCCTCGTCTTTGCTGTCATCTTCGGACTCGTCCTTACCCCCATCCTTGGACTCACTTCCCTCGTCTTTCTTGTCCTTCTTACCACCCTTGGGCTTCTTTGCTTCCTCCTTCTTGGCCTTCTCTTCCTCTTTCTTCTTCTGCTTCTCTTCCTCAGCCTTCTGCTTGTGAATCCTCTCCTTCTCTTCCGCCTCTTTCTTCTCCCACTCGTGCTGCTCCATGACATCATGGCCTTCCTTGTGGAATCTTTCCCTCAAGCCCGTCAGGCGTGGTTGGTCGGAGCCCACCTTCTCGCGACCGATCAGGCTGATGAGAAGCGCAGAGCCGACAATGAACGTCAGCACGAACCGGTAGGTGCCGTACCAGGACGGCGTCCAGCCCCGGGTGGCGGCGCGTGTGTCCATAAAGTACATGAAGGTGAAGGCGGCGAACTGTGCGATCAGGGCGAACTGCACGGGGAGCAGCATGGTCGGCCAGGCGATGGCCGGGGCCACAACGCCGAGACCGTAGCGAAATCGCGCGCGGGCGGCGTTGGGCGTCTTTTCGGCGTACTCGAGTCCCTTCAAAAAAGGCAAGTCAGCATTCTGCCTCCGTGATCTCGGTCAGTGCCAGTGGGCTAGTACTCACCCAGTGGATGGCGCCCAGGAACGAGATGATGACCGCGCCGTAGCCGACCTGCAAGGGCTCAAGAAGGTGCAGGTAGTGAGCTGCATCCTCGTGACTGATCATTATAGTGTTGAGGAACTGGGACTGCGAAGGCCAGTCTGTGTTCAAGTCCCAGCTGAGGAAGACGGTCGCCAGGGAGGTCCCAAAGTATGGAATGGTGCCGGCGAAACCGAGGCGGTACGATAAGGGAGGAACGCTTCGGAGGGCCAGAGCCTCGCCCATTCGATTCTGAAGAGCTCGTGTCAGTGGTTGTACAAGAGACATGTGTGCGAGGACTGTGACGCACCAGATCTCCCACCAGGCCTTCCGAGGTTGAAGCTCCAACCGCCCGCGTGCCTGGCCCCTCCATGTGGCGGACGCTGGACTCGCTCGTGACGTGCTCAGGGTCCGACTCCAACTTCTTCTTCGCGACGTTCTTCTCGAGCTTCACGTCTGGCTCGTTCTTGGCTGCGTATTGTGCACGTTGTATGAAGGGCACCAGCTGTCTCGAGGGCGCTGATGCGGGCACCCTGGCGCGCCACGTCGTGCTCGAGGCAGATCTTCGGGTCTGCGATAGTGGTAGGGGGCCAATTGGCCCCGTAGACTTTGGCAGACCCCGCGCAGAGGCTGTCAAAAGTGCTCGTGTGCTTCGGAACATCGTGCAGACCGTAGTAGGCGTCGCTGGGCAAAACACACGTCGAGTCCCGGGTATCAATTGCGTCTGGAAACGTGTGGTCGCAGTCACTTCCTGAGCAGACCAGAGGGACACCACAACTGGTCTATATGATCTTCCCCGGCTTCAAATCTATGAACTAATGCAGACCCAGTGCTTCCATCTTTTCGGTCGTCAAAACCTGGAGGATACCCCGTTCCATCTCCCCAAGCAAGCTAGCACAGTTGCCAAACGCCAGTGACGTCAGGTGAGAAGCCCAGCCGCCGCAGAACAATTGCGTAGTACGAGTACTGCGGTACACTGAGGACCCACCCCTTGCGTCATCCCGCTTTGGGTTCTAGACCTCCCACCCCTGAGTACTTGCCAAAAGCGGCAGAGATCTAGTCTTGACCTGACTATTTGAACATTGGTTAGCGATGGCTTCATCGAAGTGGAGTGAGTCTTGGACTCTAAATCGCCCCGGCCAAGTCAGCAAAATGTTATACTACAAACCATTATGACATTTTGAGAAACCGGTTGACTTTATACAAATCATACCTTATTATTGTCTATTGAGACGCATTCCTATACCCGTCTGCCCAACTTAAGAGGGCAGCCGGAAGGGGGGGGGGGGGTTGTCCCTCGTTAAACCCAGTTCCAACCTAAAGGTTCCCCAAATTTTCTCCGATTCCAAGGTTCATGAAATGGGAGAGGTGCATCGCATCCCTCGGAATCATAAAATGGAGTGCGCTGATTCGAACCTACCGTCTCTAGTGCTTATTGCCTGACACCGCCGGCATGATGGGTAGGCGCTGTTGACTATATTCGTGCTCACGACTTTGAAGCCTGACCATAATATCTACAGTACACAAGGGGCCTAGACTGACATTTGGATTGAATGTCGTGTGTTTCATTGACTCAAGCATTTTGATAGCCAAGAACAAGCACCTGACACTACCTACCTAGGTAGACAGATCAGCAGTGTATTGAACTGGGCCACACATGTACCTAGGTAGCGCGTAAAAGCGGACTGCACGCAAACCTTGGACTCATCAGTATCGTGAGGACTGTCTGGGAATAGAAGAATCACGGCCTGCATCCTGCTCCGAGCGAATTACGAGATCTTCACCTTATTCATCACTTCTGGCCTGCTGCCGGGCAACGGATGCGAAGATCAACAGCCCCTGGAAACGTGTGAAGGGTTGGGACAATACCTAGGTATCACTCGGTATGATCATAGGCTACCTAGACCAAGGAATGTACTGAGTAATTTCTTTCAAGTAATCAATACCCTATATCGGGTTGACATAAGCGAATCAACGAGAGTCAGTGCCCAGGCGCGGCTTGAGGCAAGAAGTACACCAGATCATCTCGAGAACTATGTCGTTTTCACCTTGAGCTCGGATCACATACATTAGGTTTGTGTTCTCAAATCCTTTGCAGAACTGTAGGATTTTGTCTACCTAAGTATGCCTAGGCAGGCAACTAGCGTGTGCCCATGGAACGGGCTGTCTGATGGACCGCGATGAGGTAAGGAACCAAGTCCTCGCTACTCGCAAGCAACTCGTTGCTCGTGCATTTACACGTGAATGGCTGTGAATTGATAGGTGAAATTGATGATTCCGGCTGACATTGAGAATGGTCGAATCCCTAGGGTTGACTGTTCGAATTTGACTACCTAGGTACCAACAAGATCCAGATTGGCGGCCATAGTAATTCTGACTCAAGGGATTCAATGTTTGGCCTTGTGCCCTTTGATTTGAGCTTGAAGTGCATGTTTTATTACTGCTGCTGATTTGTTTTCAAGTTTACATCCTTCTTCCTATTCTTGAGGGTGAGACCTTTCGCAACGTATGCGTATGTAATTAAGATCTAGCACAATCATGCTCGTCCTCCAAACACCTCCTCTAACACATGTAAAATGCTATCAGCGAGAATTAAACTCATTAAAGATGCTCTATAAAGGGGACCTACTTACTAGTAAACGGACGTTTTCTGGGGTGACCTCCAGAGACAAGGCTGGCCAAGAGTCATCGCTTGGGGGCTCTCCGCCGCGGCCACCATCCGGACCGGCAACCCAAACATAAACGAAAGCCGCAACAGAACTATTGGTGCCACAGGCAACCACTTTGAGAAAAAGAGGCCACGTTCACGTTGACGAATCTACCACTCGAAAAAGATAGTGCGCGTCCACCGGCAAGCCGCCAGCGCCTCCACAGCTAGGAACTCTCACCGCTGTGCTGGCAGCCACGGACTGAGGGCCTCCTGGAGGACTACGCAGGCACACGGTCTTTTAGTTTGAAGGCTGTGTACGGCTGTCCGGGGTCGAGAAAGCAAGAGCGCCCATTACAAAGTGCCTGGGTCTCGCCGAAGTCTACCTAAGTACCGGATGCGTGCCGAACGAGGCGAGGGGGTCGGCCGAAAGAAGGCCGTGACATGCGATCACTCCCGCATGAATTTGGCAGGGGCCGCAGGGCCTCAGTATTGCACTGTCAACCTCATACCTTGCGATTTGTAGCTCATACCTGCGGGCCCCCCCCCCCCAGTCTCAACTATCTGAAATACCTAGCTAGTTTGACCGGTTTCATGATTGGGCTTCGTAGCGACGTGTTTACGTGGGCTGCCTCTTTGCTGCAAGCACACCGGGACTGGAAATAATACTGTCACGTCCCTTCACTGTAGGCCGATCAGGGAGCATCAAACTCAAAGTCTCTGCTCCTCGGTGGGTCCAAAACAGCGCACGGTGTGGGGCTGGTCACACCGGCGAGATGCGGCAGTTCATCTCAAGCATGATCGGCGAATCAGTCAATGACAAGGGGAGAGTATATCAGACTTTTGCAAGTTAGACCCCCTCCTTGGCCGTCACTGTGTTGGCGATCTACTCGCGTTGAAGGCAGGGCCAGGAGAAGCCACCAGCCGCCCTGGAATGTAGTTCTTGGCCGAGAGATATGCTTTAAACAAACAAATTACAGCACGATCGCCTAGGTCGAGAGCATGGCCAAGAGCATGTAAACGTGACATATGAGAGCACACATGATAGTGCCCTTGTCAAAACAAGGGCCTGTGGTTCGTGACGGTGACAGAGGATACGGTGGTCAAATTACTGTGCTTGACTCTGAAACCACGTGAGCAAAGAGAACGTTATTGCCAATACCCTTCTGGAGCTATCGTAAATACGTTAGCAAATTTGTTCTTCTTCGGCGTGCTATGCCAACATGAGAACAAGTCACACGTCGTGTGGTCGACAGAGTCCCCACAAGCTCCAGCCTAAGTAAGTACTTCGGTATTCATAGAGACAGACCAGAGAGCCGCATGCGAGGCCGAAGCGTGGGCTGTTGGCCATAGGTGAGAGAAATCTATCGATCGACAGGTCGTCGTCGCCATATCGACGATCAGATCATGTACCTAGACACTAGCTGCTCGCTCGAAAACACTGGCCTCTGGATCTTGGCCATCGAGCTGTGACACTCATCGGCGTCGGATCTCCGTCGACGAGTCGTCTGAGTGTGCAGATTACAGTGAGTGACTGATCATGGCTGGGCCGTTGGCATACCAGCCTAGGGACACGACGGCCCACGAGCCATCCGTTTGCGCATTGGTCGCCTGATGGAACAGGTATGCTCGGCAGTCGCTGCGTCTGCAGATGTTCAGTCAGCAAGCTCTGCTCAGGTTTTCCCACGACCTTGAACTATTGAGATCAGCGGCCCCAAGCAACATCGGCTCGTGAACTAAGCTGGCATCAGCAATGAAGTACAACATCTGCACGTGGCAATAACTCCGGAGATGATCACCTCTTGGGAGTGGCCCCTTCGTCGGGTAGATCAATCTTGCATGGACATGCCCCTTCACCACCGCAAATTAGCACTATATCATTTCGCCCTGAGGGTTCTGAGCGTGCAATTCCAACTCTCGGTCTCTCACGCTTTTGTCTCACCGTCCGCGGCAACGCCCCGAGGGACGACAAGGCGCCAAGTGTCATGTCATCTTTCGGCAGAGCCTACGACAATAGTCGCAGTAGCTGACGGTGTAGCCCACACGCTTGACATAGATTCCTGGGTTTGTGGCTTGCACGGGAATCCGGACTCGTTCAGCCGCTTGGCCAGCTTTCCCTTGCTAAAGGTCCGGGCCGCAGCCCGCGCCTATAGCACTTTGGTGACCCGCTTTTAGTGGATGAGCTATCGCGATAGCTTCAATTTATATGTGCCGTGGCTTATTCCCCCATCTACGACGTGTACCATCAGTCCATCGGCAGGCACTCGGCCTCTTGCTGTGCGCTGAGAAGCACTTCGTGATGGTCTCGAATGACCCCCGCAAAAGTCCCGCCAGTAGGGCTGCGAGGTGGATTGCAAGATGGACTGCGAGGTGGGCCAAACCCGACCTTTGGGGGCCCATCGACAACAGCGGAGACATGATCTGCCGAGATCACTCTCCACCGGGCCCGGCAGATCGTTTTCGAGATTAGCAGATTGGCTCAACGGAGACCAGGGCGGTGAGCAATATCGGTAGATGTTCGAATGCTCGACTGGCCTCAGTGCCGATGTTTGGGAACCACGTGTGTCAGAATCTGCACGCCGTGCCTCGCCCGTTGCTACATTGGGATGCAGCTGGAGGCTGGCACGGCGCGCTCGCGGCAGAAGCAACTGCGGCACGCTCGTTAGTACGTGTCGATCAAAGAGGAGCCAAGTCTTATTTGACAATGATGGTTCGATGTCGGGGAACTTGCAGCACGACCAGACAAGACCTCAGATCAGATCAGATCAGATCCAAACCTTGGAACGCGGGGGCCGGTCAGGAGGTGTGGGCACAACATCAACACCGCCGCGGTAATGCGCATCTGACAGCCGTGTGCGACTGCATCGTTCTCTGGGTCGTTGGGTTGGGCCGCCGTGCCAGATCGAACCCAGTTGGGCTCAGAGAAGAGATCAACCTGGAGCGACACTACACAAACGGAAGGGAGCCGAACTACTGCAGACGTTGGGGATCCCTGGCACCGGTCATGCGCAGCGGGCGTGCCAGGGGGGCGGGGAGCAGGGGTGGGTCCAAATGAGTGGCCTTGGTGCCCTGGAATCGACGGAAAGACAGAGTGACATGCAGCTGAAGTGTGCGCCGATGCGTGCACCCAATGCTGTTGTTACCCGCCGTCCGCACATCACGTCACAATCACATCCAGAGATTGACAACAGAGTAGGAAATCAACGAAAGAGAAAGAAAGGAAAAAGAAAGAAAAAGGGAAACCATTCTCGAGAGGCCCAAAAAGATGACGCGGACTATCTGTGTAGCATTCGGCTGGGTTTCGGGCCGTTGTGATTGACAACAATCATGAGCCTGGTGAAGCCTGGTGGGAGAAAAAGGCAATTACGCCTCGCTGAGCCTCTGGCCTCTGGAGCAGGCGCAGAAGTGTGGGGGGACTACTGCGCTACTTCGTACTTTAAGAACACGGGAGGCAGGGATGCACAGGCCCCTTTTTGGCACTGAGGAGGGCTGGGGTTCCCAGCGATCCTTGCCCCTTGCAGGTAGCTTCCGTTAGTATGCAGGATAGGGTCCCGGCAACCCTGCAGCGACCTCCCCTGGCAGACTGCCATTTCCTGTACTGGTAAAGTGCCTGCAGGTGCCAGGAGTACAGAAAAGCTCTGCGAGGAAGAAGCCATTGATAGTAGACTTTCTTGTGGGCAGGATGACATGATGGGATCTTCCAAACCCCCCACATCTTAGACCCTGGATCTTCTTAGACTTCCGAATCCTTCTACCTTCGTACCTGCTTTGTATGTAGTTCCTAGAGTTGGGAACAGGCAGCCGGTCCATCTCAAGACCCTCCCATTGCGCCTTGCTTTTCTCACAGGCAGTATATGTCTTAGCCCTTAGCCCTTCTTACGGCTTCTGTCGTCATCCGCCTGCACATGAGAGACATTCGACGCGTATTGATCTTGGTCTGTCTGGGCAGGCTGATCGTTCTTGAGACATCACAACAGAGTCAGTACCCAGTGTCCATGATCAAAGGTTACGGTGCTCGTGCTCCCTCGGAGAGTCTGGATAGCCCACTCGAGACCGCTCTTTTACGATCCGACGTTGGATCGCGGTTCTCACCGAATCTCCATGCTCTTGTACCCAGCTCGATGTGGGGGCTACGACTGGCCATTGCGGTGGAATAGCGACCTTCTCACAGCCACCTACGTTGGCACGACCGAGACACACATCACCATCACCGAACTAGCGGTTGACTAGTCTAGCTGCGAACTGACGGGGAGCGCAAGGGCCTGGCGTGCCTGGCTTGCCTGCGTGCCTGGCAGCCCTGGACAGTAGGAGGAGAGGAGACACTGGGGCCGGAGGGCACGAGCAGCAACTAGGACCAGGTCTTCTCAACACCACAAAAAACGGATGGTCGCCCTGCCTCGTCTTGAACATCCCCGTCTGCTCTGTGCAAAGTACGTCCCCATCGCAACTCTCACAGCTCTCGCGCAGGCATCTCCCTGTCCCTGTCTGCGTTTGTCTCACTGGGGACCGCGACAGACAAACTGACAGGCGGACCAAGACTATCGAACCTTCCAACAACTCCCTTCTGTCCCACTCCGTATTTTGTGGTCCCTACTTTGTACCTGATCGAACCATACCTCGTTCACCAAGCCTGTCACTTGAGGATCGGACCTCGTAGTCGCACTGTGGCGTGTGTGCCTCCGGTGCCACCTCCGCGACCCTAGAGAACCTCGTTCGGCTCCTAGTTACCGGGATCACTCCTCTCCGCGGACCACCATGTCCACCACAGCTAATGGCCAAAATGTGCGGACAACCCGTGTCGACCGTCCCCGATCTTCCAAGCGGACGTCCCACACTTGTTCACCGCATCCACCTGCGCGCTCAAGAACCAGGTATCAAGCCTTGAAAATGGCGCCCCAGCCTGGCCACGAGAGCTCTCAGAGCACGCCGACCTCTCCGAGCCTGCAAAACCCCCAGTTGAGTCTCGTTTCTCGTCCCTCGCAGCGAAATGGCTCCATGGGCTCTTGCAACGGCGACAGGCCCCCGACGCCCGTTTCTAAATCCTCGTTGCTGGATTCCTCCCATGGCTCACAGCACAGCCCCCAGTCCACCCTACTCCAGGAGAAGCTTCAGCGCGAGAGGCGATCCGAGATCCAGCGGGGTCTGAACAAGCTGGCCGGCGATATGGGCTCGGCGAGTGACCTCGGGGCGGCTGCTACGCCCACACGCTCTGCTCCTGCAGATGGAAAGGGAAACGACCCTGCCCGTGAGGGTATCGGTGACAAGAAGAAAGGCCCACCACTGAAGGAGATGGAGCAGGTCTGTCCCCCTCGGTGGCGTGAGGAAGCTGGCTCTCGTTCTGTGGAATGCTGACCAGAAGTTACGACAGGTCATGTCGACCTTGCACAAACAGAACTTTGATCTCAAGCTGGAGCTTTTCCACCGAAGGGAGCGCCAGACTGTGTTGGAAGGCAAAGTGGAGACGTTGGAGGCAGAAAAGACGTTCGCCGAGGAGACGAGCATGGAACTGATCAAAGAGATGGAGAAGAGGGAGAAGGCTGTCGAGGAAGCCGTCCAGATGATTGTCTCGCTTGAGCAGCGGATCGAATTGCTTTTACGGGAGAGGGAGATGGTCCGGCAGCTCGAGAGTTACAGCGCCCGCGATTCCAAACCCGGCCACTCACCATCTGCAACCCCCGTCAATCTCAACGCGCCCACCAAACACCACCAGCAGTCACTGCCCGACGACAAGCACAATCTGGCTCACATGCCGAGCTTTTTGTCCGAACGCACCGAGAACACCGAGAACCTGCGCAGCGTCTACCTTGATAACCGCTCTAGTTTCATGACCTTGTCCAAGGCTGACTCGAGAGTCGACAACAACGGGTTCGCTAGCCCCAGCATGAGCGTCCTGAGTGAGACGTCCTTCGTCAGCATATATGGAAACGGCACCACCTGTGACGACTCATCCCCTCCCGACATCCCCCGCAGCATACCGGGGAGGATGGGAAGCAACACCCAGCGGAGCATCTCTATGCCGGCGACCACTTTTACACCGAGCAAATCTCAAGGAGGATCCGAGCGTCTTGGTGCCCGGGACGGCGTCAAGGAGGCGAACGAGGGTGGGTACAAGACAGCACCGCTTCGAAAGCTAAAGAAGTTAGAAGACCTGCCTCCTCTGGAGGATGCTGCACTACGCTCTCACCCTTCCACCAGAGATACAGAGAGGCCAGCAATGTCAAAGGAAACGAGACCACAACCTTTGCCGAGGGTTAGAAGCGAGAGAGACCGACTGCCGCGCAAGGTTATCTCGGATGAGCCTGCCTCGAACCACCACGCACTCCCACCGACGCCTGACACGGTGACGAGCTCGATGTTGAACCACAGCCAAAAGTCCGATGACGGCGGGCGTCGGGATCATGTTGCAGATCAGTCACAACCTCCGGTCCCTTCTCGTCCGATGAATGAGCACAAAAGCCAGGTCGAGCCTGGCCACTGGCGGTTTAAAACTGCTGACATTGCGCATCCACCATCTATCACGGCTTTCACTGGAGGGCAGGGGGGTTCAGCCACGGCTTACTACGAACACAAGCTTCCGGTCCTACGACGACCTCGGTCGGCCGACGAGACCACCATATCCCGACACAAAAATGAATGGGACTCCTGTAGCGAAGGCGACGATGATTGTTCTGAGGCATCCAGCTTCGACTACTGGATGAAGGAAGGCCTTCGACCCAGCCGCGGGGGTGCAAGCAAACCACAAACGATACTCGGCCCCTCGCAAATGGGTTCCAGCCTCGATCCGCCGGACTTGTTCAGCTTCCCGTCCGACGAGAAGGGATGGCAGTCGAACGACATGTTCGGGTCTCTGGGGGGTAATGGATACCTCGGCGCCGTAGCACCCCTCGCTCCAACCCTAGACGCGCTCGGTGCCTCACTGCCTCGGCCCGAGACAGGACTATTCGGGTCAGGACTGGCAGGCTCAAGTTCACCACGACCCGAGGGCTCCGCTGTGGCACCACCGCCCGCTCCTCATCGGCAGTCTAGTCTCCGCGCGCGTACCTCCGCTCCTGGTACACCCAGAACGGCTCGTTTCCCAGGGTCGTCTTCCAGACACCACCACACTGACGCGGACCGAAAGCGGTCCGTGTCGGGCCACCTACCGAGCAGTCCAAACGGATGGCCCATCCCCAACTCCAATAGCCAGACCCCGACAGGACCTGCGCGGCCGCAGCAGCAGCAGCAACAGCAGCCGCAGCAACAGCAGCCGCAGCAGCAGGACAGCTCTGCACAGAAGAGGCACTACCCTCCTCAAGCCAGCCAAACACAGCCGACGGCTCGTCCTCGCAGCAGAGGGATAACTAGCTTGTTCCGTCGATCGCTGGGATCAACAAGTATCAGCACACAGCCCTCAGCCTCTGTGCCACCAAGTCACTCGCCATTCGATCCACCGCCACCCACCAAGGATGCTCCACAGCTCACAGTGGGGATTCCTGCTTGGGAACTTCGTAGCGAACTTCAGTACGATGAAGCTTCTGCGACCCCGCCGCCTATTTTGCGAAAGAGGGCACCGGGAGCTGCCATCGACACAAACAACAACGAGGGGGGACGGGAAACTACGGCGGCGATTGCTGCTGCTGCTACGCGTGCGGGAAGGGCTACCACCTCCTCAACTTCTTCCGGTCCGGGTCTGGGCGCTGGACTGGGCAGGGCGCTTGCCAGTCAAGACGGTGGCGGCGCCCCTCTGACACCGGTGACGAATCAAAATACAGAGCAGGAAACTACGCCAGGCCAGCCGAGTCAGGCGCAGGGGAGGCGTTGGTTCAACCGTCTGAAGCACGGCGGGACATAGGAGTCTCGTCTCATGGCGCGTAGAAGATGCTGACTTGCTTTCATCGCCGTGTACTACTGTGCTCTACAACAGGACTCGGAGTCCGTTTTCGGTTTCGGTACGACACGAGGACGGTGCAAGGTGGCGCCATGCGCAAACGTGGTGCCGTTCTATCATGTGAGCGTCTGGCTGCGCATTGGAGTTGATTTTTGGGGATTTCATATGATGCATGCTTCACATCAGCTCGGCGTGATTCAGAGGCGTGAGAGACTGGAGTTGTAATCCTTGGTCGGCTTAAAAAGCCTTTTTGGTCCCAGGCCGGCCTGCTTTCGGGTTTGGAAAATGGGTGAGCTAGATCGCCATGATAATGACACGTCACCTTCTTGCAGAGAATGACTGAAGTGATGTGATGAATCTGTTTGCTGTACCAGTGAGTTTCCGGGAGCTGCCAGTGTGATATGGCTCGAGCCGGTGGTTGTCGGATCCTCGAGCGTACGCACACACCTGGCATCGACGGGTAGCAGTCCTCCAGAGACCATATGGGGCACACGAGGGGCCTCTTCCTGGATCTCGTGGTGGTGGCGGTGGCTGCGAACGTGATGAAGCAAGTGGAGATGTTCTTCCGCAACTGGGCACTCCCGCTCCACCCAGCTGAGCCGCAGAGCAGCATGCGAAGGGGGCGGCACAGCCAACGGCGCTGCTGCCTCGGTGAGTCAACAGCACGAAGTAATAATAGTGGAAGGACGAACGTGTCTTCGATTATCTTACGAGGATACTTTCTCATAGCAGCACTCTTTGCGCCAAAGTTCTCGCACGCCTTCAGCCTTGCAAGTTGGAAAGTCCCATCTCACACTGTGCCCACCCAACGAACCAATTCCACCTGATTCATCGGGCCCACCGAGACGAGGCCGCGTAACACAATTCAGTTCACACCCGGAACCCCTTCTAGCTTCTATTCGTCAGAAAGAGAGCAGATTGAGGATGTTCTACTACGTCCGCACCCTGACCGGCTCCAAGGTGAAAAGAGATGCTCAGGATCCCCCCCGTACCGCAAAGTCGACTACGGGGGCGACCCAGCCGTCTCGACCGTCAGCACGCGCGCGCGCGCCAGGCCTGGCTGGTCGACCCGCTCCTCCTGCCCAGGCCTATAGACCCCGCCGCCGCCGGTAGCGAAGACGGCCGCTCTGTGCAGGAGGAGGACGGGCAGCAGCGGCCAGGAGAAAGAGGAGAAGGAGAATAAGACGAAGGAGACGACAACAACAACAACAACAACAACAACAACAACAACAACAACAACAACAACAACAACAACAACAACAACAACAACAACAACAACAACAACAACAACAACA
>JALRMF010000305.1:0-62281 GCA_026120015.1 Dendrostoma leiphaemia | reverse complement strand
TATATATCTAGTTCGTAGCGGCTTAAAGGGCTAAGCTTATAGGGACTTAATTTTTATATTAAAACTAGCGGGCATTTACGTTAGTAAATCCTTAGCGCCGCTAGCAACAGCTAATAGTAATAAGCAAAGATAAAACGCCTCCCCTTAAGAAGAATAGCTAGATAGCAGTAGATAATAAAGCATATAAACAACAAAAACGTAAATAATAAAAATAAAGGCTTAGAAAAAGCTAAATAAAATATATTATAAATAAGTAAACAACAACTAAGATAGTTGTATCTAAAAAAGAAGGTAGTTGTATATTTAATCTGCGGCGGCCTAGAAAGCTAAGCTTATAAGGACCTAATTTTTATATTAAAACTAGCGGGCATTTATATTAGTAAATGTCGCTTATAAAGACCGCGTTATACGCTAGACAGATTTATTTCTTTCTTTTTAATTAACTATTTTTCTAACTGCTTTACTAACCTTATTTATTATAAGGTTTAAAGTGAAATAAAGGACTAACTATTATAAATACACATATATACTATTAAGTTATTATTTATATAAAGAGTAAAAATAGCAATTTTTATTAAGCTACTTAAATGCCGTTGTTTATTTAAATTAAAACTAGCTATTAAACTTTATTTTAAGTAATTTTAAGAGTGATTTTAAGCGCTAAAAATTTTAGGGTTTTTAAATGCCTTTAGCAAATAGTTTGCGGTTTTTATTCTTTTTTTATTAATAAAATTTTTTGTAAAAATAGCATAAAGCTATGCAATTGCCTAAGTGCTGAAACTATATTAATATAGTAATTATATAGCTATACTAGCATAATAGTTATATAGCTATATTAGCATAATAGTTGCAATAGCGCTTAGTATAAAAGCTTAATATAATAAAATTAAAACACTAAATATATTTAAATAAGCAGCTTGCTGCATAGCATATTTAAATAGCGAGGTTTAAAAACACTAAATGCTAGTTGTAAGGATAGAAATTGTGGAATTTGATTGGCGGGATGAGGATCTTGATATGTAGCTATTTGTACCGGAATGCTAAAAAACAGGGGGTCGTCTTGTACAGTACAGTGACTTCGTAAGTCAGGGGCGACATTGGATGGACCGATGGACCCCTCTTGATCTTGTTCCTGCGCAAGCGCAAACTCTGAAAACTTGGACAAATCCGTCACTGTGTCACACCACTGCAACCACCTCACCCGGCTTCAAACACAATGTGCCTCGTCAGATTGTGCGCCGTTCCAACGTCCGGCAGGAATTCCTGCAGAGCACGGTAATGACGTCCGGAGCGAGGATTTCGTTTTGTACATATTGTCCAAAGCACCCGACGCATGTGGACGAATGATGGAGCCGGTTTGCCGCCACGGGCTCGATCTACACCGGGGTCGGTGATGGATCCCCCCCCCCGCTGTCCGCCAGTCCATGTGCCAATCTGCCTGTCACTTCAATCTCGGGCGATCAGCGACAGGGGCCGAGTCTCAGGAGCAGTGATGAGGGGCCAGTCCAGTACAAGGTACATACATGCATACTTACCCGCGTGTCGGGGCAACCCTACAAACACTGAAGTCTTTCTTTTCCACTGCGGGCTGCGAACACTCGGCGCGGAGACCGACTCGGGTTCCTGCATGGGCACACGTTGGCACTCGAGAGCCTCGTACTGTACTGTATGAACTTCGCAGCAGTTGCCGTAGCGGTAAGTACCTAGGTACCCTACTGCACTCGGGGGCACGCAGGCCTCCAGGTCCTCGTAAGCCCAGTTCAAGACGCCTCGACCCCTCGGGCAACTGACAGTCTCACGGCTTCCAAAGTTCAGACTGCCTGCCATGCAGCGGTACCTTTGCTGGTGAGACGTGGCACAAGGGACAAAACATCCGACGGCGGAGAGATTCTTCGCCCTCGACATGGTGGGGCTCTCTACATGTGGCTGTGCTGTGGTTCTAGCAATGCTCTCATCAGTGGCATGCCCACGCCTCACTAGACGGAAGAGTCTCAGACACTCCAGACGGCACTGGAGAGAATGGCTGTTTGCGGTTGGCTATCAAAAACCTACATAGGCCTTGCAAGACCCGCAAGACGTCACCTGTGGCCCCTTTCTTTGGTCCTCCCGTTGAACCCGCCTGACTGACAAGCGGACAGGCGGACAGGCGGACAGGCGGAACGAGCCGGTGGGGCGTGAGGCTTCTAGCCTGCTTCTAGCCTGACGGAAGCTCTCGCCGCTCACGCTGAGTGGCTGGCAAAGCCTGGGACGTGGCCCCCTCCCGCGCGCTCTCTTACGGACAGCGGCACAGCAACCGAATTCGGTTCGACCGTTGCGGTGCCCTGTGCATGAGCGGCGCAGCACCGACGACATCCCATCCACTTCCGCCTGGCACGACTGACCACTTCGGGAACCTTGGAGGTCATAGAGGCGACAGTCTACCAGCGGGCAGTGTGGCCATGTGGCAGTGATGACCACACTCACGTCGGGAGGTTCCGCACTCCTCGACCACAAATCATTTTACCGGAGCTTTGTGGCGGCGGGGGTGCCTCATCTGATATGAATGGCAACAGACTTCCTTCCCTGATGAGAACCTCTGCTGCCCGATTTCAGTCGGCCGCGCTGGTCTGTCTACTGTATGTAGTCGTCATCCATTGCGGCCGATGTTTCCCACCCTTTCCACGTCCGCTACTAAGTGACATCGCCTGGGAAGGCGGCAGCGGTGCGGCTGAAGTATATATAGCCTGCTTCTTCGGGAGACAACAGAAGGGCGCTCGTTGCTTATCGCGATCACGCCTCCTGGCATTTTCCGTCGCCACCAGCCTTGAAGATTGAGGCAGGTGAAGCTCACTTGGCGAAAGGTCATGCCGCGCCAACAGTCAAGCGGCTCGGCGGCCAAGACGCGAAATCGGTTCTTCATATTCGTCCCTCTCCAAGGCTGCTGTGTAGGGTCCAACGCTTCCGGCTTGGTGGGGAAAAAAGCTTAAAGGAATAAGGCAGGTCGGCTTCAGGTTTGTGCTTGGCGAACACAGCAATCAGCGACCTAACAGCCTCGCCAAGGCGCCAAGGCGCGAGATGGCCCCCGCCCGTCGATGTTGGCCGGGGCTAGAGACTATGTCGCAGATCAGATCATGGAGAAAACAAGAAGCAGTCCAGCGGCCGGCTGGGCGCGTGTAGCATTGTTACTGGAGTACCCGGATAAGAAAATCCCCCCAAGTCGCCAAGTAGACGCCAGCTAAGCTTTATATCTAGCTTCTTGGAATCGCAAACTCCATTTCCAAAGGTTGTCTTGCGTCCGAGTACGGGCCATGCCGCCGACTTGAGCGACAGTCACGCCCAAATGCTT
Source organism: Dendrostoma leiphaemia (assembly GCA_026120015.1). Classification (NCBI taxonomy): domain Eukaryota; kingdom Fungi; phylum Ascomycota; class Sordariomycetes; order Diaporthales; family Erythrogloeaceae; genus Dendrostoma; species Dendrostoma leiphaemia. The sequence continues at coordinate 58,956 of JALRMF010000305.1, read as the reverse complement.
CGGGCCAAGACCTCTTTCACCAAATCAGCCCCGTCACCTTGGTCCTATCCGAAAGGTTGAAGGGGGTCGACATCGAACCGGCCGGTTTGGATTTGCAATGACACATGGCGTTTTCGACGAGCCACAGCGACGGCTACCGGTATGCTAGTCTGCGTGCGCTTCACGGTGACAAGACGTCGATCGATCTAAACGCCACCTCGAAATATAAGTGTCAATTCTAGCGCGGGAACACTTGCTCATGTCCTACTTTGTAGTCGTGCAGCTAGCAAAGGAGCTTAGCACGCCTGATAAGTCCAATGCGACTAAGTTTCTATGCTATTCCCCTATTTCGACCCACCTGGGCAGCCCTGTTCAGCACTCCCTGGTCGTCAATTTGGCTCGACAGCGGTTTGCGACTTACGATAGCGTTTTTGTGCACCTTATTTTGCTAATCATGGGCCGAGGCATATGTCAAAGGACGAGCACCCATCTAGATACACCCAACCGTGCTAGTCCGAGTCCTGGATCGCTGGTCAACTGTTCTCACTACTAGCCAGCTAGCATCGATGAGTGACAGAATCCCGCAGTTCTGCACTATTTGTCCCAGTCGTCCGCTTATACCAGGGGAATGGAAAACACGGCATTTCAACGTGACTGAAGTATGAATGATCTGGACAACAGGCTTGGGAGGTTACCGAGATAGCAGTACGAGAAAAGTGGATTGTCGCAATGATACCCGAATCAGAAGCCTATCGAAGGTGTGTTCTCGCTGGCCAAGGAAGCCAAGAGCTCCCATCGATATCTCGCCAGACTATCGACCGGCGCACTGCTACGATCCGGGCTCAATTCGGGTTCACCTCTGATAAAAGACAGCCAATGAGATGCACAGGCATCTTTTGAAACTCGAGCATCGATCTTGATAGTCTCAGGGATGTCCCATCTGGAGCCAGCCTGGATTCCCTGTGCAGGTCGAAAGACCACACGGACAAGCGGAGTGGGCCTCTGGCAGAGGGCCTTGGTAGTAGATATACCATGTGAGCCGCCATGACATTCATGTTGCAATAGACCGACAGGTTGGCATTCTTTTGTTTTGCCGTATCTCGGACTGGCCACTTCGACGAGGCCTTTTTTTTTTTTTTTTTTTTTAAAAAAAACCTTTTTTTGTCGCGAGAGCCTCAAGCCGTCTCGTACGCCCTGCACCTGGAAACTTGCCAACATGGGGTTCTCCTTTCGGGGGAAGACCTCGGGGCCGCCTCGGTCTGATGCCGACGGTGGTGCTATCGATGCTGTTGACACCAATGCCGAGGCCGACTTGAAGAAATTCAAGAAGCTGCACAAATGGGATCCTTTTATGGAAATCGACAAGCTTGATATTGCTGACGAGTTCGTACTTCTTCTCCATCCGATTGTTCTGCTTGCGATACTCGGCACATTCGTCTCACAAGACCAAACGCTGATAACCTCCTAGGGTTCTACGCACTGGCGACTTGGAAAAAGAGGCCATAGTCGAGGAATCACTTCTCACGGAGGACTCTCCTTACGCAGAGGTGCGAGCGGCAGTCAAGCCTCTTGACGATTTCGATATGCCTGTCAATACTGTTCGCGCTTGTAGGTCCCTCGTTGTCCTGCTCGGCCGCCATGATGGAATCGTGGGTGCTATCATTTACACCCAGGGTGCATCGGGTTCATGACATGTACTGTGGTGACGGCGTGTAATGTACTCTTGTCGTTGAGGAGGTCACCGGTGACGATCACTCCCACCGTCGTCCAGTTGATTGCTTACCCCATGGGCAAGGGGTGGCACGCCTATATGCCGAACTGGAAATTCCGGGTCTTCGGCCACCACATCGAGTTCAATCCCGAGAGTCCCTTCAACACAAAGGCAAGTCTTCTCAGCCTCACATTCGATGGGTCCTCTGTTCGAGTGTCTTGTTGGTCACGCTCTCACAAGGCCCACATGTCTCTTCAAGGTTGCCTTCTAGTCTTACTGACAAGCCAACGTAGGAACATACCATCATTGTCATCATGACCGCTGCTGGATCCGCTCTGAGCTACGCTCTTGACATTCTGCTTGCCCAGGAAATCTTCTACGATCAGCATTTCGGATGGGGCTTTCAGATCCTGCTCATTCTTTCCACTCAAGCGATGGGTTTTGGTCTCGCCGGAGTGATGCGCAGATTTCTCGTCTGGCCGGCGGCGTAAGCTCAACTCCTTCTGGCCCTTTCTTGTACAAACGATGCTGATTCTGCGTGTGATAGAATGGTCTGGCCTGCGACTTTGATTTTTGCAACCGTGATGAACACGTGAGTGTATTCTCTTGTGCCCATCTACCTTCGTCCTCCTTTTATCTTACGCTCTTCTCCCTTCACGCGTCGCCTCGCGACCTGTGTCCTTGCAGATTCTGCTAACGTCTTGAACTAATCAGCCTACACGACCATTCCCCGACCGACCCGTCACGCACCAATGGCTGGAAGATGGGACGGTACAAGTTCTTCCTCCTCGTGGCCGGGTGTACTTTCTGCTATGAGTGGATTCCCCAGGTCATGGCTCAGTTCCTACAGCTGTTCATCTTCGCCTGCTGGATCGCGCCAAACAATGTGCTCGTGAACCAGCTGTTGGGGGGTCAGACGGGCGTCGGTCTCCTCCCCATATCTTTCGACTGGGCAGTCGTCAGCGGCTTCCTTCTATCCCCGCTGCAAACACCGGCGTTCGCTCACTTCAACGTGGGAATCGGCATCCTCCTGATGATGTTGGGCTCCATTGGGCTGGCCTATGCCGGCCCTGACTTTTACAAGTACCTACCGATTTCCCAGAACGCCAACTTTGATCATTTCGGGCAGACATACAACACGAGGTGAGCCAGAACGTGCGAGGTTCCTCACTGCTCACGTACACATCTGCGTGTCGCGGTACACTAGCACTCCATGGCGTTCGTGAGCAGTGTCTGACAAGTGCAATAGCCGTATTCTGAATCCCGACTTCACCTTCAATCAGACCGCCTACGAGGAGTGAGTATACTCCTTCTTTGCTCTTGTCTTCTCCAAGAGGAACTCCCAGAAACACACCCTTGTTGGCCGTCAAGTTTGTCTTTTGGGCACAAGTGCTGATTCTTCGACAGGTACTCTCCCCTGATGCTCGGCGCGTCCTTCTCACTCACCTACGGAATGTCATTCGCCGCCCTGATCTCGACCGTCACACATGTGGCCCTGTTCTACGGCAAGGATGTCTGGGCTCGCGCCCGTAGTGCCTCCTTCGAGGAAGCCGATGTTCATCTGAAGCTGATGCGCAAATACCGCGAGGCTCCGGAACTGTGGTTTGCGTCCGTGTTCCTCGTCAGCTTCGCTTTCGGTATGATCGCATGTCAAGTCTGGGAAACCCACCTCGCCTGGTGGGCATATATCATTTGTGTTTTGATTGGTGTTGTCCTCATCCTCCCAGTTGGTACGTTGTTGCACCACCGCTCTGTTGCTCATCCTGAAAAAAATAATTTTTTAACATGTCACCAGGCGTCATCCAAGCTATTACGAATCAGCAGACGGGTCTGAACGTCATCACCGAGCTCATCATTGGGTATATGCAGCCCGGCCGCCCCGTAGCCATGATGTTGTTCAAGTCTTGGGGATACATGAGTAAGTCTCGAGCAACTGTGCCCCTTTATCCTTTGTTTCCGTTTGAGGATGTGGTACTAGGTATCCAAGAGGACTCTTGCCGGTGAAGCACACCCGCATCAACAAGTCAGACATGGGAGGACCTTTTATTTTCACTCGCCTGTCAGAAATGTCGCTCTAACAAATCACAGTGGCTTATAACGGACTCAACTATGTTTCTGACATGAAGATCGGGCATTACATGAAGGTGAGCGACGCCAGGGCTGCTTTCAAGATGACAGTAATCACTGACGACGCCCAAGATACCACCTCGAGCCATGTTCATGGCGCAGTTCTTTGCGGTAACTTGGCTCTCAATGGTCCAAATCGCCACCTACAACTTCCTCCGAGGCAACATTAAAGGCATCTGCACGACAGAACAGGCCGAAGGTTTGACCTGCCCTGGCGCGAAAACTTTCTATAATGCCTCAGTGATCTGGGGCGTTGTGGGACCCAAGAGGATGTTCTGTAAGCAAAACCCCACACTCGTAATGTCGATTGTGTGTTCTTCTTGGGCATCGTAGGAGACCGTCCGAAGACAACAAGACCGCTCCCGTTGCTTGGAAGCTAACTCAGCTGTCAATGTAGCACCCGGTGCTCTGTATTCTTGGACAAACTGTAAGCAATGTCTTCAGACGGAATCTCCATCCCGATAGCAGCTCATCTGACGGAAATCATGGCAGGGTTCTGGTTTATTGGCGCAGCCGTGGTGGTCATACAGTACTTCCTGGCCAGGAGGTACCCACGAAGCATACTCCGGTACATCTTCTTCCCTGCGATCTTCGGTGCTGCCGGCCAGATTCCTCCGGCAACCGCCTGGTACCTTGGACAATGGGTCATCGTCGGCCTGACCTTCAACTACTTCATCCGGCGTCGTTTCTTCGGATGGTGGAGTAAGTTCACCTAGCGATCAGTGACCAACACCTTTTGGGCAGACCCCAGCTGACGCAGAATCCCCACTGCAGCTCGATACAACTACGTACTGTCTGGCGCGTTGGATATCGGCACTGCTTTGTGCATCGTCGGTAAGTTCGCTCCGGCGAGACCTCTCCCCAGGCGTGAGTGAGGCGTACATGGGTCTCCGAGACAGCCGTCCAAGGCCTGAAATGATGCTTCTATACCATACCCAGCTTGAGGTGTCGTTGGTAGGATCCGTTCCTCTCACTCGGATCCGACGGGCTAACATTGAGTACCACACAGTCGTTGCGCTGGCTCTCGGCCTGAGCGGAGCACAATTTCCATCCTGGTGGGGCAACAATGTTCCCTTCAGCAACATGGATGCAGAAGGGACTGCTGTGACAAAGACACTCCCAGACGATGGCAGCTTCTTTGGTCCGCGGACGTGGTAGCTGGCTCTTGCTATATATGCACAAGGACATGCAGGTCTGGAGGTACCGAGATGGACTGTTTCGGCTCCTCATAGACGTGCCTAGGTAATATGATATGCAGTTGGAATCTTGATATCTTCAACGGCTTACCTAGAACGTCTTTGAGATACTCGGCTGTCCAAGGATGTCAAATCGAAAGTTGATTACGTCGAGTGATACATGCCATGATGGAGGTGACGTGCTGCAGTCTGGAGAGAACGCCGCCGCAATTCGTACTCACAAGGGTTCGCGTCGCTCAGATGGCCTACCGAGCGGTCGAAGCAGCAGCATGACCCCCTCTTGTGGTGACTCGCTAGAGCTTTGTGGCGGGTTCCAAAGCTCGCAAGATCTGCACGGCGTAGACCATTACAGTTTGCAGGCGCTGAATACCTTGCCAGTACTAGTCATATGTTTAGGTATACGTACCATGTATATTTCGCATTGGCAGTGGATGTATGTTTGGTGATTGCTTTTGTTGTGATTTTTAAATAATACCTACCTGGGTACTTCAAGTAGTCTACTGGGCAGCGGGGTCAAACTTGGAGTGTTGAGATTGAAGTACTGCATGCGTGGTGAGGGCGCCAGCAGTAGCCCCCGGGGCCGGCATGTACACCTCGCGACGCCACAGAGTCATGCCATCTGTAGTACACCTAGGTACTTTTATCTCTATAGAGCGTCCTGAATAATGCGTGTATGCTCGGTGCCGTAGCATGTTCATTAGTAGAGCCTGCCCAGGTGAAAGTGATGGATAGGCGTAGAGGGCTCCTTTTCCGTGTAAACATGGGAACATACTGTATGTACCGGACCAACTGGTACGTACGTATGTACTGTACATGTATGTATGTATCAATGATGATCATGTACTCCATCCGGGATACCTAATAAGCTGGCAGCCTCTGCCATCATGCGTGCGGTCCTGTACTGCATCAGCCGCTGGATACCCTATCGATGCATGACCGGAATGCGATGCCAAGTAGAGGCCGCAAAAGGAATCGCTGCCAATTGCGCCATGTTATTAGCTTACATGTCGAGGGAAACCGGTGACAAGCTGTCAGCGCAGAAGTACTTTCGCCACAGTAGCGCCAAGGCCAAGTCTCCTGAGGTAACTTTTTTGCCCTCACCCGGACCCCAACGAGATGCAGCTCGGGCGACACATGAGCAACCTCAACTAGAACCTCGTCCCACTGGATGCCCAGGCCTGCACAATCAGCTCGGCGCCTCCGTTTCTCATTCCCCACGTCTGTCCGGAACGGGCCTTTCTTGCCCGACAACATCAGGATCCTCCCCCTCATGGGCATTGCGTCTGCCACAACTGCACAACAGAAAGCAGAGCGGACCCTGGGTGGATGGCCGTCCATCCTCCGTGGAGGCCTCGATGAGCGAAAAGAAAGTGATCGAGGGCCAGGGCTCTCCCGAGGCTCCGGCAGACGGCCATGAGGCGGACCTGAGCAGCATCGTCGACGATGAATCAACCATTGCAGGTGGCGAGGTTGACCCGGTGTACGAGAAGAAGGCCAAAGTGCTGAACCGCGCTGTATGTTCTCGGCTCTCTGTCTGCCTCATGGCTCTGCTGCCCTCCGCCTGACCGAGCACAGATCCAAAGCATCGGCATGGGATGGTATCAGTGGCAGCTGTTCTTGGTTGTCGGATTCGGATGGGCAAGCGACAATCTCTGGCCGATCGTTACGTCGCTCATCCTGACGCCCATCGTCAACGAGTTCCACCCGGCCAAAGGCCCTCTCCTGACCCTTGCGCAGAATATTGGTCTCCTCGCGGGAGCCATCTTCTGGGGATTTGGGTGCGACGTCTTCGGAAGGAAGCCAGCCTTCAACATCACCCTCGGGGCTGCCGCGGTCTGGGGGATGATCTCGGCAAGCTCGCCTACTTTCGCGGCCATTGGAGTGTTCGCGGCCTTCTGGAGCTTTGGTGTTGGTGGGAACCTCCCCGTGGACAGTGCCATCTTTCTCGAATTCCTGCCCGCAAGCCACCAGTACCTGTTGACCGTGCTCAGCGTGGACTGGGCCCTGGCGCAGGTGGTGGCGAACCTCGTCGCGTGGCCGCTCTTGGGATACCACACCTGCCAGGAGGAGCGGGTCTGCACCCGGACCAAGAACATGGGCTGGAGATACTTTGTCATTGCCGTGGGCGGTCTGACGCTCCTGATGTTCTTGGTGCGGCTTCTTTGCTTCAAGATCTTCGAGAGCCCAAAGTATCTCATGGGCAAAGGGCGCGATGAAGACGCTGTCCGGGTAGTCCACGAGGTGGCCCGGCGCAACGGGCGGGCTGAAGGGTGCATACTGACCGTCCAACACCTGAAGGCGTGTGAGCCAGAAGGGTATGTCCCCCAGGCCACTGCAGCAAGGGCGTTGAAACGAAAGCTCGAGGATCTCAGCCTGGACAAAGTGCGGGTGCTGTTCGCGACGCGGCGCCTCGCCTTGAGCACATCAATCATCATGACCGTCTGGGGACTGATAGGTCTCGCATATCCGCTCTACAACGCCTTCATACCTTTCATCCTAGCAACAAGAGGCGCAGCATTCGGCGACGGATCGACCTACATTACCTACAGGAACAGCCTGGTTATAGCCGTCACTGGCGTCCCAGGCGCACTACTGGGTGGTGTCCTTGTCGAGGTGCCACGAGTTGGAAGAAAAGGCACGTTGAGCCTCAGCACGGTCATCACAGGCGTCATACTCTTCGGGAGTACGACCGCCTCTTCTTCGGGGGCCTTGTTAGGCTGGAATTGCGCTTTCAACTTCGTGAGCAATGTCATGTATGCGGTTCTGTACAGCTACAGTCCCGAGCTGTTTCCCACCCCCCAGAGAGGGACCGGCAAGTGAGTGACGTATCAGCGCTCAAGATGGGGCGGCACTGAGCCTTATATCCTCCCTAGATTTGTGGACAGCTTACTGACTGAATGGCTGTACTAGTGCGTTGACGGCGACGTGCAATCGTGTCTTTGGGATTATGGCGGTATGTTTGCATGGCTGAGTGGAAACCCCCACCCATTCCCCCCTCCCCCCCCCCCAAAGGCCTGGTCATCCACCCCAGCTGAGTTGCTGACAAGAAGTTCATTTTCGCAGCCCATCATCGCCATGTTTGCCAACTTGCAGACCTCAGCACCGGTTTACACCAGTGGGGCATTGTTTATAGCGGCTGGAACGTTGGTTTTGCTTCTACCCTTCGAGTCTCGAGGCAAGGCAGCACTCTGAGTATGGTCTCGTCATGGGGGCGATCAAAGCTGAGGTCAAGCGAGTATGAGAAAGGCAGTGTATTTCCTTGTTCGAAGGATGCACACGATCTGGGTAGGGTCATGTTCGGATGGACTGAGCCCAGGCAAGTTGATAAGGATGTTCCTTGGCTCTACCCAACCCCCCTCGTGTTCCCAATTCCTGAAGTCATCAGTCTCTTACATGACTGAAGATATATACTTGGGTATGAATATTATCTTCGCCAGTCGAATTGACTAGCAACCCCCAAATATTACCTCTGCCTGCGTGTCCCGGAGGCAGGTCCGCCTGCAATTGGATGTAGTGAATCTCGAAATTAGATAGGAAAAGCGTCTGCGTCGTAAGCCTCCATCCAGCGTAGGAATCGTTGAGCCTGCAGGTGACCTCGAAGTCAGCCCTGGACTGTGGATGTTGTCTCGGGCTTGGCTAAAGTGCTTGTGGTTCAGGTCAGTCAGCGATCGGAGCTGGGTTGTACCGCTTTTACTGTAAGTAAGTACCTACAGTTGACGTGGACGCGTTTGCGCGGCCCGGACGGCCTCCAAGTTCCTTACCACTGTCCCACTTGACCTTGAACAGCTTTTCCCCGCCGGCTGAACAACACATTAGGTGTCCCCGTCTTGCCTGTTCAGTTCAGAAGGTCGAAATCTACTCGCAACCTGCAAAACATCCGAAAACGTTCCATTGAGTAGAGTCGAGATGAGACTGGCAGCCAAGCTCACCCCGGAGGTCCTCATCGAGGCGCCTCGTCGAGGTCCAGCCATTCCCAACAAGGACGGCACAAAAGCTCTGTTCACATGTTCGACCCACACGATCGGAGGCGAGACCGTCAGAGAAATGAAGATTCTTGACCTTCGCACACGAGCATCACATCTGCTCACAGCAGACAGCAGAGCTCACGACCCGGCCTGGCTCGATGTAGGGTCAGTCGCTTACCTGGAATCTGCCGAGGACGGCGTTACGGAGCTGAAGATCGCAACGCTGCACCAAGACAATGGGAGTGGAAACCCGGCTCAGGCTCCGACCGTCATCGCCAAGTTCCCAGGTCCGGTCGGCAATCTGAAGGTGAAAGCATTAAAGGACGGAAGTACGGCTCTGGCGGTGGTGGGCAGAGTCGACCACACGGGCGGACTGTTCAACGAGAAGAGCGAGAAGAAGTCAAGCTCGGTGAGAGCGTACGACAACTTCAATGTTCGCTACGTAGGTCCCCCCCCCCCCTTCATAGATCCGGAGCCGGCCTCCGAGTGCCGAAACATCAGGACGGCAGGGTCTTCGAGTGGTTGCTACACAAAATCCTGCAACTGACACTGCGGCACAGTGGGACCAATACATCAAGCCGCAGAAATATGCAATCTGGTACTGTCGGCTTGTCGGGCCGACAGCCTCCTGCTTTCCTGAGGATGGCAATGATGATACCAGTGCTCAATGGGTGACAGATGGACCCCTAAGGAACCTTCTCCTCGAGAACCCGGAGATGGAGGCCCCGTCAGGCATGAACGATGGCTTCGTCGATTCCCTGGGCTCCTTCGACCTGGCCGAAAGAGGAGTCATCTTCACAGCGCAGGATCCCGACAACAGGAACCCACTGTACAAGAGCACCACGAAAGTCTACTATGTTCATCTCCACTCATGGTCAGGTGAACACGCACCGGCTGCGCCAAGAGACATTCCGGTATACGGAGATGGCTCAAGGGGAGCCTGCTCCAATCCTCGCTTCAGTGCAGACGGGAAGATGGTTGCGTTTCTGAAGCGATCTGTGGAGAGGAGCCAAGACGCCAGGCTGTACCTCGCGGATCTGGAAGAATTCCCCGAGACGGGCGGGATCGATGTCTGGAGCATGGTGACCGGCGTCAAGTGGGATCTGGTGCCGTCAACTTTCGAGTTCTCTGGCGATGGGCACTCGCTATTTCTCACTGCGCAAGATCATGGCCAAGTTGCACTGTACCGGCTGAGCCTTCAGCCCAATGCAGTACCGCAACTGGTGCTCAGGGAAGGCTCTGTGTCGAGTTTCGGGCAGTTGTCGGACGATGACACCGAGAAGCTGCTCGTCACGACTTCCAGCTTCGTGGAAAGTTCGCTTTATCAGGTTGTTGATGCGTCAGGCCGGTCCGCCTTGGAGATGATATCTTCGGCCTCACACAACGGCGCCAAGCTGGGCTTGTCTCCAGAACAGATCACAGAAATCTATTTCCAGGGCGCAGGGGACTATTTCGTCCAAGCGTGGGTTGTCAAACCTCGACACATGGATGCCGAGAAGAAGTATCCCCTATGTCTTCACGTCCATGGCGGGCCCGAGGGCGCCTGGATTAACGCATGGAACACTAGAGTAGGTATCGCAGTGGCCCCCAACCGCCCCCTCTGGTCAGGCGAGCCCTTCAGCTGACTTGACTGTTTCCATCTGGCAGTGGAATGCGGCGGCGTGGGCTGAGCAGGGTTACATTGTCGTCGCACCTAATATCACAGGATCGGTTGGGTTCGGCCTCGAGCACACGGAGAGTGAGTCTTCTCATCACCGTCCTGCAGTCTTCGTTGCTCCATGGCTGTCATCTGGCTGACGCTTGTTCAAAGGAATCTACGGCCAGTGGGGTGGCTACCCTTACAGGGACCTGGAGAAATGCATAGAGTACATTGGCAACATGCCCAATCTCGACCTGGACAACGCCGTCGCGGCAGGTGCCAGTATGTCCCTTTCCGCTGAGCAGCACAAAGATGGCCAAGGTTTCATCAGCAGATGATGCCACGGTCCGAGTCTGGCTAACCTTGCTTCTGCGACTTCAGGTTACGGAGGATACATGATGCTGTGGCTCCAGGGACAGAGTCTGGCGCGCAAGGTAAGTCTTGGGTCCGGTTGACTGGCGTTGTGTATCTTCCGACTAAAAGGCCCACAACAAAGTTCAAGACCCTGGTTTGCCACGATGGTGTCTTTCACCTCCCAAGTTTCCTCCTGGAATGCGACGAGGGCTTCGGTTCCGAGGACTTCAAGGGCACCCCGTACATCTGGAACAACAACGCTGAGCTCGACAGGTGGAATCCTGCCCGTCCGGACCTCTTGAGAAGGTGGAAAACGCCGATGCTCGTCGTACACTCTGACCAGGACTTTCGCGTTCCCGTGACCGAGGGCATATGTGCATTCAATACTTGCCAGGCGCTCGGGATTGCCAGCCGTTTTGTCAACTTTCCGGACGAAAACCACTTCGTCTTGAAGGAGGAGAACTCCCTGCAGTGGCACCGGGAGGTATTCGCGTGGATAAATGGCTATTCGGGAGTCGCAGACTCGTGAATCCACCGCCGGAGTCGATGCACTTCCAAGGTTCTTCCGATGCACCTGTTGGGGGGGGGGGAGGAAGCGGGTCTGCGCGAACCAGGTCCGTCATGCGTGAGACTTCAAGCCGCCTCTTGAAGCAGCAACGCCTCTTGAAGAACAGACTACCTGTGGAAGTTGTGTCCTCGGGCGAGATAGCCTCGCGTAGGTAGACCCGGGGTCGGCGAGGTAGGCGCCGCGTAGACACGAGTCTGTGGCTGAGGCTGGGGAGCTCAACAATCATATTCACTGTCGTATAGCTACTATGGTATCTGATCAATCTATCGGATGGATTGTTTCGCTAACGAGATTGACAATGTTCTAGTGCCTTTCCGTACACGAAGCCTCCCATACCTTTCTCAGTTACTGCAGGTTTGGGGCGAATTAGTAGGCTGGCACTGGGGTGTTTATGGATCCTGAGAATTTATTCCTCCAATAATCATCTGTGCGGTGCTGCATCGGACATCCCATCTCAACGTGTTGGGCAGCGGAAGGGATAATCAATCACTGTGGTGATTCACAGCAATATATGCGCGACCACGGCGCTTAGGCTACCCTGCCTGGCCACCCCCACCCACAGGGTCTTCGGGCCCATTCCAATGATCCATCTTCGGACGTTTGAGTAGGACGCCCTGGACGCCAAGGACGGGTTTGTAGATCTGCACCCGGCCCCGGGGGTCTACCTACAGGACTACGCTTCCCGCGTGGTATACGGTTCGCGGTCGTTCGAAGGACTTGGACAGAGAGGCAGGTTGCCTAGGTATGTCTTGTGCTCAATACATGCACATTGATGGTGTCTTTGCGACAAAACATACGATATTGTACGATGCCAGTGCACCGAGGACATGCATTGTATTGTGGAGGACTGGACCGTACTCTTACGGAGGTACGGAGTACCGAACGCAAGGCAAGGCAAACTCACTCCACGGTCACCGCTTTTACAACAATCGGCACCGGTACCCCCGGCCCCGGCCCCGGCGGCATATCAGTGCAAAGGCCCGAATGGGATTCAGTCACGTCCATCCTCCAGCTACCAATAACGAAGAGATGATGATGGTCCTCGAAGCTTGATTGTATTCCCCGATCCAGGTTTGCCAGATCGAGACCAGCTGTGTTCACAAAGGTCCGCATGACACATGTGCGACGGTCTCCGTCTACCGTGGTACGTAATTATTCACACATGTACCCGGGCATGCACAATAAGTACGGTGTTTCATGGGCATTGCGGAATTGAAGTACGAAGGAAATGATCCGCAATCTCCACCAAACGCGGGGAGACTGGCTGGACGCGGCCAGGGCGGCTTACAATTCTCCGCTCCGGGGCCAACATGCAAGAAGTCTACTCGCGACCGCGCTTAGGTGGCTACCTAGGCAAGCCTGGCCAGTAGGTAGGTACCTTTTCCTCTTCCAGCCGGCCCTTGTAAATGAAGGGGGCACAGGGGGCAGGCACCATTACGCCGCGAAAGGGGACCGACGCCCCTGAACGTTTACGAGCCTCTGCTCCCACCATTCGGCAAGACGTACCGAGTCTGATGTTTCTCTATTGACGGACACGTTGGTCTGTGACGATGTGGTCATGTAGCCAGAACACAATGCGAATGCAGCTTCACTCGACAGAAAAGGAGACGGACAAATTCACGGAAACATGAATCGGGACGAGATAATCCCAATTAATCACGTCAGTTGTGCAGTACTACAACACAGCTGGACGTCTTTACTACCTAGGTACCCACCCAGGTACTCCAGCAGGCGCAAGGAACGAAACAAGACCCACGAAAAGTTTGATCCGGTCCTGGTCCGTTTCGCTGTCAATTCCTTACGAGGTCTGGTTCCTGTTCCTGATCTGCGGAGTGTGTTCCCGGAGTGTGTTCCTTGTCCTTTTTTGGGTACCCCCCCCCCCCGGCAATACCTAGGTAGGCTCCCACCCACCCTCCTCGCCATGAAACGAAACGCACCAGGACTTCAAAAGGCTGGGCATCTGCCACGATGAAAAAGAATCTTCTCTGGCTTCAATAGCATTCAAGCGAGGCTTGGTTCGAAATCGGTCTGTTGTTCACTCATTTTCCCACTCTTTTAGCAGGCTGTGCGCTGCCTTTCTCATCATCACACCCTATCTAGGTGTTTCCTTCTTTTGTAAAAGCAGTAGACGAATATCAACTTCAGTCGACTGTTCTTTTTCTTCTTCTTCATCAACCGGCCTCCTTGCTATCACACAATACCCTCTTGCCATGGCTCCACGTCTATTCATGTCTGGCCTCTTGGCCACAGCCAGCTACGTCCTCCCGGCCGCGGCTCAGTTGTCCGCGTCGGTTGGGCCGACTACATCCACGTCCTCCAAGTCGTCCACCAAGGTGTGCAACATTATGGATTATGGCGGTACCGCGGACGCCTCGACGGACAACAGTGATGCTATCACTCAGGCCTGGACTGCGTGCAAGTCGGGTGGTGAGGTGCTCATCCCAGCTGGCGACTACGGCTTGTCCACCTGGGTTACCTTGGACGGAGGCCAAGGTGTCTCGATCAACATCGAGGGCACAATCTACCGCACAGGCACGGCCGGCGGGAACATGATTGGGATTGAGAACTCGTCGGATGTCGAGGTCTACTCTGCCACGTCTGCGGGTGCTATTCAGGGTTACGGATATGAGTTCCGTAAGTATACCCCTCGAGGACACATATATAATAAAGTCGTCTGCCAGGTCGACTAAGGCTCTTGACTGCTGAGAAGTTGTGCTGCAACCACCGCCGGCACCCTTTTTCATGTTGGTTGCAGAAGACTAACTTCCGCGCAGACAAGGACGGAGAGTATGGGCCTCGTATCATGCGGTGCACCAAGTGTACCGACTTCAGCATCCACGACATCATCCTGGTCGATGCTGGCCAGTTCCATCTCTCTCTGGACACTTGCGAAAATGGAGAAATCTACAACATGATCATCCATGGAGGCTATGAGGGTGGTCTCGACGGCATCGACGTCTGGGGCAGCAACATCTGGCTTCATGACATTGAGGTTTCCAACAAGGATGAGTGTATGTTCCTAGTGCACACGAGTCGCTGTGAAATAATCTCCTTTGCTGACCTTCGTCTCTTCTTCCCCAGGTGTCACCGTCAAGGACCCCTCGAACAACATTCTCGTCGAGCAGGTGCACTGTAACTGGTCTGGTGGATGTGAGTCTCATTCAGAGCGCCCCCCCCCCCCGCCTTTGAGCCTCTAGACTATAGAGACCCTAACACATCACAGGCGCCATGGGCTCCTTGGCTACGGGGATCGACATCACCGACATTGAGTACAACTACATCTACACTCACCATTCCAACCAGATGTATATGATCAAGTCAAACGGCGGCAGCGGAACCGTGCAGAACCTCGCCTTCAACAACTTCATGGGCCACTCCAACGCGTACACTCTCGACTTCGACACCGCCTGGAGCAGCATGGACGTCCAGAGCGGTGACGGAATCACCTACAAGAACATCACCTTCAGCGAGTGGACCGGCACGAACGCCGATGGAGCCGAGAGAGGCACTATCAAGATGAACTGCCCCGAGGCGGTGCCCTGCGACGACATCACCGTCGAGGACTTCAATGTCTGGACCGACTCTGGCGACTCCGTCTTCTGGGACTGCGAGAACGCCTACGGGACCGGTGCCTGCTTGCAGTCCGGGGACGCCAACGCTGCCTACACCACTACTCAGACCGTGACCAGCGTCTCTGACTACACGTACACAACCAGTAAGTTGTCTTTCTCTGTCGCCACCTCGAAAGAAAGAGAGAGATCCATAACACATAAGTACACGCATCATTGGCCTTTTGACGAGGCTAACCCTCTTTTGCAGTGGGCAACGAGCTCTCCACCGGCTACGACATCTCAGTCTCCATCCCGATCCCAACCATGCCGGCGTCCTTCTTCCCCGGCCGCTCGCCCATCTCGGCCATCCTGAACGGAGCCTCTTCCCCAGCCACCGCCTCCGGTAAGGCGGCCAACGTGGCCTCTGCCACCGGCGCGCCCACCGCTGCCTACACCAGCCGGTCCACGCCGGCTTCCGTTGCCGGCTACACCGGCGCGGCGTCGTCGTCCTCCGCTGGCGCCGCGAAGCCCACCTCCGGCGGCGGTTGGGGCCAGGGCGGATGGGGTGGATACTTTGGTGGCGGCCGCGGCGACAACCAGCACAAGAAGCCCGAGACCACTCCTGCCCCTAAGCGCCGGTCCGCCAAGCTCCGTTATTAAGTGACGTGGGAGGCGCAGATGGCGTGATGGCGGCGATCCATTCTCACAAAACCACTCAACAGCCCGAGTTCTGCTGCTGGGTGACACTTTTGCGGTGTATATATTTCCTTATTCTCTTGTACATGGTTCATGCTCAGCAGAGAGGATTGCAATAAAGAGCATGCCTTCTATTCGGGCTTCATGCAGGATTTGCCTCCTTGTCCTCGTGCTCTTTGTGAAGACTGGTCTCCCAAGTTTGCTGCCACCATATCAACCGCGTCCACGCCTCATTTGGTTTGATTCGTATCGCGCGAGTCGCTCTCGAAGTTTTGCTACATTGATGGTGGACTTGCAAGTGAGCCTCTAGTCAAGTCGAGTGCTACGCTACATCCACCTGCAGTGCTTTGAGTTGCTGTCCATGGCTGTCCTAACCGGATGAATTATACTTCCCCCCCTCCACTGAATGAATAAGAATTCAAGAGTTTGCTAAACCTGTATCGGCGCTTTCCTGATCATCTAGGCATTTGAATAACCGTTGACCAACGATATATAATAGTCCAACCTAAGGGACCGCAGTAGCAGTTGTGGGTGTATAGCCAGCGCCACAGCCACAATCCCCATTACAGCTGTTTGCAAGCCTTCGAACGGGGGGCTTGATGATGTTCGCCTGCTACCCGAGCCTCGAGGTTTGCTCAATGATGTTGCCAGCTATGCTGCCACAGCACTAGAAGAACCACTGAGGTACAACACCAAAAGAGGAACATTGTAGGACCGAGAGCACTACCGGGTTCTTCCCCCCATATACATACCCATGACATATGCGAATAAGTGAGAGTTCCCCAATTGAAAGTTTAGGTTGGTTCCGGCCAGCCCCAGATTTCATATTCATAATTGTCACTCGGTCATAAAACTGCTAATTTCTCACCCGTCATGGGGGACAAAATTGTTCGAGGTCGAACTTTTCAGCTTACTGCAAGTGCTAAAGGTCCTATTCTTGTGTATTGTGTATACATACCACACATCAAATTGCACTTGGGCTCCACGTGCCGCTTTGGATATTCCGACAGCTGCTTGTCCTTTACTGAGTAAATCGTGGCGTACGACCCATCAGGCCCAGGCATCTCATCTTTGTGAACTACATGTGGTGCGTTCTTTGGCGAACACATCATGTATAGTAGCAGGGGGGGGGTATGCTCTGCTGTATATGTACAAGATGCAATCACGGAGGTGTTCCATGCAGCCTTGAAAGTGACAAAGTCAAACATACCTAGGTACTTACAGAAAGCAGACAGAGAGGAAAATAATACGAGCAGTTGCCTCTCTCTCTTCTGTTCCTTTTCTTCTTGCTTCCCTCGCATCAGTCCCCACGCTCTGGAATCAAAATACGTATAAGTCTTACATTGAGGGCCCTGGATGGTGCAAATGCAAGCACAAAGGTACATGTACATCATCAAGCAGCAGTTGCAGGGAAGTCCGGGCTGGAACAACTCTCGGACGCTAGCAGGACCACCAGCAGGACGATCCCTGTCAGCCACCTGTGCTGGGGCCTTTGCTGAAAATTTCCAGTTCTCGAGTCGAGTGTCGGCTGCAAAAGATTCGTCCGTCAATTGATATTCCCACTGGACCAAACCACTTTCAATCCAACCACTTGCCACAACCTCCGCCACGCCCAACAGGAAAAAGGAGCCGCGCATCCTGGTGCTCCCTCGCCGTGTCAGTACCTTGCGCGCCTCGTACCCTCTCTGCTCCGGGTCCGTCCCAGCGCCCCATCGCGTCGAGTTGAACGCCGTCCCGTCCAGTTCAGAATGGCGTCCGACGACGTCAAGATCAAGTCCAAGAAGGACAAGAAGGAAAAGAAGAGCAGCGATGGCGTGACCAAGGTCAAGAAGGACAAGAAGGAGAAGAAGGCCGAGAAGGAGAAGCTCAAGCAGAAGGTGGCAGATACCCTCGACCGGGAGTTGCAAGCAGACGCCGCCGCTCACGACGACGACCACCACCCGGGCTCCGACGTCGAGGCCACCAAGAACGTCGACGCCCATGTCAACATAGTCTACTTTGCGGTGCCGCTGGCCGATGCCAAGGGCCACAAGAAGATCTACAAGACCATCAAGAAGGGTATGTCTGCTTTGATTGTGCCTCTCTCGTACGTCATGGTCCATTTCGCGGCAGTCTGCTAACGCACACATCCTCGAATACAGCGCGGAAAGCGGGTGCCCTCCAGCGCGGCGTCAAGGAGGTCAACAAGGCCCTCCGGAAGACGCCCCTCAAGACCCCCGGCAACGCAGACCAGATCCCCGGCATCGCCATCATCGCGGGCGACATCTCCCCGGACGAGGTGATCATGCACCTGCCCATTTACTGCGAGGAGCACAACGTCCCCTACCTCTTCGTCAAGTCGCGGCTGGAGCTCGGTTCCGCCGCTAAGACCAAGCGGCCGACCTCGGTGGTCTTCATCCAGGAGAAGGGTAAGGAGAGCAAGGCTTCCAAGAAGGCCGAGGCCGAGGACGACGACGAGGACGAGGACGACGGCGCTAGTTATTCCGACGCCTACAAGGAGCTGCTGAAGCTGGCGCAGAAGGAGTACGTCAAGCAGATGAAGGACGTGCTCAGAGGCTGAGAGACGGGGATCAAGGACGGGTTACAATCGGCCGGGCTGGGACCACAGCGGTTGGCCAATGGTAAAAGGAGTAAAACGAAAGAACCACCCGAATTGCAAGGTACGAACAGATGTTTGGGGACGGAGGGACTGGGACTCCCTCGGACGGCGTTTGGGGGCGTATGGACGGACACTCTTGCATGGAAAGTGGTTGAACCCCAAAAATCACCGTCTGGTGAGATGGCGGAAGGCTACTACTTGCATCGTAGTAGCAATTTTTTCCTCCCCTCAACTACGAGGACACTACCGCCTCATATCTATCCAAAATGAAATGGACGACGACACGGGATATGTGGACCACGGTGGACTTCATCGTGTGCAGGGTTACGTTACGTGCACAATGCCACTGCTCGAAAATTGACCACGGGGGCATGTATTGTGGTGGGGAGTGAAATCGTATTATGCTAATCGACCGGAATTATCAAGACCAATGCTGCAACCTGCTTGTTCAGCAAGACGTGTTCCCCTCAATCCATGTCCCCACTGCTGAGGCTCAAAACGCCGAATCCGACTTCGTTCCTAAGCCTGCGACTTCGAAGACGCACCATCGACCAAACTGATCTGGCTTAGTCGAAGGGGTTGGTGCGGGTTCCCCACCAGGTGAGGAAGCATGCAAGACCGACGGTCTCGAACACCTTGGCCACGACGGAGACACCAACCGTCTCGAGGGGTCGCTTCTCTTGGAAGATTTGGTTGATGTACTGCGAAGATGGGTCAGCAAAACCATGTCCTCAGGGGCAGGGACCGTTGAGAAAACTCACGGTTGGCGCAGAGGTGGCGAGGAAGATGAGACCGCCCAGGTACGAGGCTCCCTTGTACGAGAGAGTACCGGTGGCATTGATGAGAGCGCCCACGGCGTAACTCTGAGCCAGGCTGCCTACAAAAGACGTGCCCAGGGCCTGCGCACACGGAGAGTCGGTTAGTCCACCAGTCAGTCAGACGGTCCACGAACAGGCGGGTTCGATTGGTGAATTGAAAAAGGGAAGTACGGACCACGCCGGTGCTGGTAGCCTCCTTGCTCTTGAAGAATTCCTCGGCGCTGTCGGCGCGCTTGGCCTTGCGGTAGGACTCGCCGCTGCAGCAGCAGTATCAGCAAACAGTTCGTGGTATGAGGTCAACTGCTATGCGCAAAAGGTCCTCGGTGGCCCGTGGCGTGTTGCCCGTAGAACACCCTCGAGATAACGACGGGCAGGGAGGCAGGGAAGGCAAAAAACTTGGCTTACAAGACTGGGGCGAGCACGGCAGTCTCGACGGTCTGGTTGAAAACGAGACCGAGGGCAACAGCCGATGGTTTGACGGGGGGCAGGTCTAACACGTAAGGTCAGTTGTCAGTCTTGCGTGGACATCCATCCATACTTCTTGTCGGGAAACCCAGACGTGCGAGGCGCGGATGAAAAGCTCAAGGGATTGACGGGGAGCTGAGGAGGCTCATGATCATGATCATGGGGGAGGGCAGATTTGAGACGGAACTTGGTGCATTGGCAGGCGGCGAGAAAACTCACAGTGCAGAGACATGATGGCTGTGTGTGTGTTTGTGTTTGTGTGTGTTGACAGGTGTGGGAATGTGTCTGCGTGTATTGAGCTTCGAGGTAGGGGCAGACTTGCTGAGGTCGATGTTGACGTGTGGTGGTCAGGGCGGGTTGAGCACAACAAAACAAGAAGCAGAGGTGGGCAGGCCTTGGGGTCTTGTAGGGAGGGACTGGACTGGAGGGAATGAGTCTGGTCTTATTACGTTCCACCGTCGTCACTGGTTCGTCGAGGACGGGGCTAGAAGCCATGGGGCAATGAGGCAATGGGGGCAACGGCCCAGCCAGCCAGGACCGGACGTTCGAAGAAGCTAGCTAGCTCGTCATGTCACGCTTGTGGTCTCTTTCCCACTTTCTCTTTTGGAGAAGTACCTACCGTACTGTACATACATACTCTGCCTCTCCCGCTCCTAGGCGCGGCGCTGCCCTGCCGTGCCCTGCTTTTGGCGTACCCTTGACCTGCGCTGGCGTCCTTCTCCTTGCATTTCGTCACTGCTATATGCT
This sequence comes from Dendrostoma leiphaemia, assembly GCA_026120015.1. Classification (NCBI taxonomy): domain Eukaryota; kingdom Fungi; phylum Ascomycota; class Sordariomycetes; order Diaporthales; family Erythrogloeaceae; genus Dendrostoma; species Dendrostoma leiphaemia. The sequence goes on along the minus strand of JALRMF010000305.1, from coordinate 38,541 downwards.
CCCGGCCGCACCAAGGCAAGCCACGCGCGACCAGGCTAGGTTGGTTGAGGCTTGTACCGCACAAGACTCTCCCTCTCCAGGTCTACCGCAGTGTCAACGTTCCCCCTCCGTCCGCCGTCCTGGTCGCGGCATTCTGGATGCTCTGTCAGGTCTGCACAGGACACATTGAACAAGCATCCAGTGCCAGTCTCCACGTTGTGGAGTATCATCCCATCACTAGTATGTTCATAGTAGTGAGATGGGTGGCAGAGGTTCGCGACACGGCAGGAGATGCGAGCAGGATAAGAACGGAGAGGAGCCAATGCTCCGGGCTACCAGGCTTTGGTCACTCCTCTCTTATGAGATGATCGTTGTTAACCCTGGGTTAACCCTGGGGCAAGGCCAACCCGAGTCAGACAGGAGAGGACGTGAGAGGGCTCTGGGAGAATCGGGATTGGGATTGGGGTGAGGATTAGGATCGGGATGTGAGCAGGACCGTCGAAAGCTCGACGCGATGCAAAGCTCAGGTCAGCTGTACCATGATGTCATGTGTGGGTCCTCCCGCATCGTGCCTTGTACCTGGTAGCTTGGAAAGATGTCCGGGCGAGTAAAGTACATGCCTAGTCTCAACCGCACTAGTATGACATGCGGCTTGATGAGGTTAACCACGTTAATCAACGTACTGTGTGGCTTCACCATTTTGGCCCAGAACCGCAAGAGTCCCCGGGGGGGGGGGGGGATACTCGATCTTCTTGGGACGGCATTTGGAACAGCACCATCATGCAATGCATAGCAAAGCCAACCTCCAAGCCAACCTCGGCATCGACCATCATCTCACCACAGTACACAGTACAAGACTTGTTATACCAAACGTACCATCGCGTCCAGCTGTCAGATACAACTGTTTGGACAGGTTGGCCTACGTCTCCCCGAGGTGAGGGGTCTATTGTAGATACATGGGACCGGACCGCACACTAAATCAGTTCCCCTTCTTGAGATGCCTTCTCTCGGCTCTTGTCGAGTTGCAAGTTCTAACACGCTGTGGATTTGGACACTATCTTCCCATTCTTCCCACCCCACCCCTCCAACGCCACCATCACGTCATCCGCACTGTGCCTGACCGGAGCGAGCCCATGCTTCTATCATCGGTCGCCTCCCTCAAGTGCCGACGAAACAGGAAAAAATAACTACAGGGCGCAAGATGCATGCTATTGAACCATATGCTGCCCGTCCTCGCCTCCTCTGAGGGCAAGCAGTGCCCGCACGTCTGACACGTACTGGAGCCCTTCGAGAAACGGAATGAGATGTTGCAGGTCGTTGTCCGTCGGATCGTTGATCCAGCCTTGTATCGGAATCGCATTGTCTGCCTCGCGAGTTAGCAGGTGGTCTTCCACTAAATCCCACCCAGACGACACCGCAGCGCATCCGACCGACCGACCGACCGACCTTGATGGAACATGTAGCTGAGTGGGCTGTTGTCCAGGATCATCACCTTGCTCAGATCGGGCTCCACCGAGCTGAGGTCCTTGATAAATGCCCCGTGCCGGAACGTGCAGTGCTGCCGATAGTACCTCGCCGAGAAGAATTTGCGCTCCGACTCCAGCCAGTCGATCACCGGATCTGCATACTCCTGTACCGACGCCGTGAACACTACGAGGTTGAACCATTTGCAGACCTGGCAGGAGAGAGAGAGAGAAGAGGCTGTCAGGACGACTGGCGACCAGTATGGGTTGGGAATGGGGCAGCAAAAGCTGCAGAGACGTTACTCACCCTCCGCAGGAAATCATCGCAGTGCGGCCGCTTGTGCACGTAGTAGAGTATAGGATGCTGTGGCCCAATGCTAGCCTGTCCGCCCACCCCGACGTACGTGGTGTTGAGCTTGACCTCGACCATGTGCCCTGTGCTCATCCTGCCGCCCTTGGACATGCTGTGAATAAGGGTCTCGTCCAGATCTAATATCAGCGTCTTTTGCGGCGCCAGGCTGTTCGCTTCGACGTTGATGTACGAGGGCTGTCGCCTAGGGATCAGCGGCCTCGGGGGCGCCGGGGTCCTGGGGTACTTGGTGAGAGCGCCAGCAGGAGACGTCGGTGACTTGAGCTGCGCTGATATGTCCTTCTGGGAGCCGCCGCCCGCCGTGCCCCGGGAGCCTGCCGACTGGCCCCTCTTATTCTTGCGCTGCCTCAGTGACTCGTCACTGTGTAATTTGATGCGTATAGACCTTCTAGACGGGTTGATCTCCTCGCCATCCTGCGAAGGTTTGGACCGCGAGTGCCGGCGGCCTGCTGCTGCTGCTGCTGCTGCTGCTGCTGATGACGATGGTGATCCCTTGCTGCGCCAAGGGCTTTTGTCGAGATCGGATTCGGATTCGCTGAGCCCAGACGACGACGAGCCGGATGACACCACGGGGCGCGCCGCCGCGGCGTTGCCCCGACCAATATGAATCGTCTCGCTCGGCACCGTGTCGCTGCTGCTTCTCTTCTCGTCTTCAGGCGGGGGGTGTGGCTTTGTTCGGGATGCGCCAAAGAGATTCTTTAGAGGTAGCAAGGGCGCGAAGTTGCCATGTTCGTCGTACAGGCAAGCAATCAGGTAGACACCGGGTGCGGCCAGAGTAGAGAAGACCCAACGGAGTGAGTTGATCAAGGCGCTGGCAATCCGTCTGGGGATCAGGTGCCACGCTGACTGCCTGACACCGGCGTCCTTGGACTCGCTGCCTTGTAGGAGGGGGGTGTGTTCGTCTGCTGGAGATGCGCCAGCCTTTTCGGAATCGTGGGAGTGTGACTGGTAGTACTGGTCTGGTTCGGCGGAAAGCGGGTCCTGATCGAGCGGTTGCCCTTCGCGGGAGGTGGGCTGCTCCTCTTGGGAGGTGACGGTCAGGCCCATGGAAGCGAGGGAGTTGGATCGAGAGGGCCCCGGGGTGGTGGGAGGGGACACGCGGGCGGAGACAAAGTTGAGGGAGTTCATGGTACTTTCGAGGTCGGTCGAGCCATGAAGAGGAATTGCTGAGGTGTGTTTTCGGATCGTGGGAGAGGACGGGATTTCGCGATGCCGAGGTGGATCTGGGGGTGGGAAAGGGAGGAGGAGGAGGAGGAGGAGGACGACGACGACGACGGCGACAACAACAGGCGACGAGAAGACAAAGTCGCGAGATGATGGATCGAGAGGCGATGGGGCGAGACAAGAGAAGACGAAACGGGACGCGCCGGAACAGAACACGGGGATGGCGAGGAAGTAATTGAAATGCAAAAGATGCCAGTCGCCCCGGTAGACAAGCTGACCGAGTGCAGCTCTCAACCGCCGCTGCCAATGGACTGCTATGCGAACCTGACTGCGCAGGCGAGGAGTGAATGTTGAGAGGATCGGGAGGCGCGACGTTGGGTCAGATCGGGGTCGGGTGAGATGGACGATGGATGGTCTTAGCTCTGGCTGTTCGTTTTTGGGGGGGGGGGGTGTGGAGCAGAGGGTATAGACAGGACCTACTTTGTACTCTCGGTAGTACTGTACAAAGCAGGGCGTCCAAACTGTAGTCTGCCACTGCCGCCCACTGCCGCCGCCGCCGCTGCTGCTGCTGAGAGCGCCGACATCCCGAGAGACCTCGGCTACGTTACTTGCACAGTAGGTATTCTGTGGTGGTCTCGTACGGATCACTCAACTGTACATAGTATGATGTGCTTTCACCCGGGCCTACACGTAGTTGTCTTCGTCCTGCAGTCCTTGCCTAGAATATTGAGCTTCTCACTCTCGATAATATGCAAGAATCAAACCTCAGCCTAGGCCATCATTGGGCAGTGTGTACATCTGTACCAAATTTGGATTTCAAAATGGAACTGGGAAAACAGCGACACCCATGTGCTTGCAGGCATGGATATCAGAATGCTGAGCTGAAGTATTACGAAGTAAGTGGTGTATAGTACAGTCCGTTGGAACAGGCTAACAGCCCCTCCCCTTGCATTTGGCTGCATATAAATCCACCTCATTCTGTGGAGAATAAGAAGACAACCAGGAAGAAGGGCTGAAATATGATTCCCATGGTGTGTATTGTGACTCAGGCATAATTTAAAAGGTAGAACTGTATTTCTATGCCAGAGTCAAGGGAGGGCTAATATTGGACTGTACAATGTATTTGTCGTCGGCTGTGACCTACCCTACCCTGCCATGACCTGACCCGACCTCCTGACCCCGATGCCCATCAAATCAAGGCCCCTTGTAACCCCCATCCCGATACCCAACCGGGCACTTTTGGCGCTCTAGCACTCCCTCCAGTCACAATCAAAGTGGCGCCTTGTGACAGCATTCCAACGTTGAAAACCCCACGTCAACTGCCAGATTGCCACGCCTGCAAACCTGCACACCCGGCCCGCACCCGCCATTGATTCCTTATCAACTATCAGTACAGAGCACATGGGGATATGCGGGGCCAGTGCAGTGCACCAGACGCATCCATAAGCCATGGACCTCCATGACCCCAACACCACTTGACTGCATTGGCATGTGCACCTGCACCTGTACCTATACACCTTCGCATCTCAACCTCGTCGTCAACCTCACCCTTGACAACCCTGGGGCTACTTCTCAAAGGTCACATCCTCCACGGTCCTCCTTTTCACACACACTCGCTCTTCTTTTCCAATCTTGCTCATCCTAAGAAACCTAAAGTACATTATCTGTAATTTCCCGTGACTGGCAGACATGCTGCCCTCGATAGACTGAACGCGCCCGCTTCTGTGCCGTGGTCGCCGCCGTGGTCTTCTTCTGCTCGACATCTCCGTTGACTGTCGGCTGTCCACTGCTCGTCCTGTGACTGATACCTCCTCAGGCATGGCCCAACAGACTCCGTCGACATGACATGCCCGGCAGATTGTGTCCACTGCTCTCACCTCGACCATCTCGACGGCCGCCCTGACCGCAATCGGACGCCGCCCCGCTCGCCACGGCGAGCGAACACAGCGAATCTACATCCATATCTACGCGCACAGTCATCCTCACATCCGTCCTCACCATGGCCGGCTTCTTCCAGTCCTTCCGTACATCGGCCATGCCCAAGCGCCTGCTTCGGTATGCACTGGCCCGTTTCGACATCTTCGAGGACGACGCCCTTGATCTCGAGAACCTCGACCTGGGTTTTGGCCTGAGGAACACCTTCGAGTTCAAAGACGTGGGTCTCAAGGTTGACGTATGTGCTCTCGTGTATTCCCGACTGCTGTAGCTACCCGCTGCTGACGCCCCTGTTTCCACAGAAACTGACCAAGCAGCTCGCCCTCCCTGCCGAGTACCGCATCAAGCAGGCAAAGGTCGCGCGCCTCCAGGTCACCATACCCCTCGACATTTACTCCAGCTCCATCGAACTCACTGCCGCTGGCGTCAGCATCCGCCTCGAGGTCGCCTCCGCCGCCACCTCAAAAAGGCCCGCCGCGCAGAAGCGGGAATGGGAGAAGGAGCAGGAACAGAAGAAGACCGCCGATCAAGCCGCAGTTCCCACAGCTGCCGACTTGGCACAATCCTTTCTGGAGACGCAGCCAAGTCAGGAGAGGAGGGCATTGGAGGAGGCACTCGCTGCCGAACGGCAGGACCTGACCGCTTCGGTGGCTTCGAGCGAGGACGGTAGCGAGGAGGAGGCCGCATTTGGCACAGGCCAGGGCCTTTCGCTGCCTGTCTTCTTGACCGACTTCCTGCAGGGCGTCGCCGACCGTACCCGCGTCACCGTCCGGGACGTCGCATTCCATCTTGATATTGAGGTCCCTGTCGAGCCCAAGAGTCTCGAGACCGAGCCCCTGTCTCTCCGCCTGTCTTTGGACGAGCTGCACGTCGAAGGCCTCACGACGCAGGTCCGGGACGGTGAAAATTCGAGGATTGTGCCCAAAGAGGGCAAACGCCATATACTGCTCAGCGACATACGTGCCTCGCTCATCACCCAAGCCGATGTGTTTGCGAATCTGACGAGGTCGCCATCTGCCACATCGGCAGCACCGCAATCTCCTGTCGCCACGGAACGTGATCCGCCGCAGCCGGTGATTCCAAGTCCCGTGCCCACTCCCGAGAGCTCGCAGCATAGTGGCGGCAATGTTAGCCCCGCCCGCGGCCCGCGATTTCTGGAGGATAGCGAGGAGGCCCTACACATACCTTACGAGACGGACGAGTGGGTAGGTGCTGGGAATTCCGAGGAACAGGAACGAGAACCCGCTTCATCCTTGTCCACCCCGAGAGCATCAATCTACCACGACTTCTCAGGTCACGCTGGTGCCTCCGCCTTCCTGGCCACGCGCGAAGACGATCAACTTGACTGGCCAGCCGAGCCTGGCATTCCACAAGTCGGACTTGACAATGACGCACTAAGTCGCTCGGTCTCCTCTGATTCCGCAAGCGATGACTCTGGGGCCCAAGGTGCTGCCGAGGACCTCAGCCAGTCGCACTACTTCAGTCACGAGGAAGCAGAGAGCATGTACATGAGCGCGCTCTCCGGGTTAGAGTCCCAACGACTGAGAGGAGAGCTCATGCCTGGCTCGTGGGACTCGAATCCTGCATCGCCTGAACGTGCACCTCCCAGTCCCACCCGGGATCAGCGGCCAACTCCTCCGCCCGTGGTGACTCCTGCGGCCCCCAACGCGAGCGCTCCCGAGTCGGATGATGAGAGCTTAGAGGCCCCAACTCCGACTCAGGCCGCTGGGGAGCAAGAGCCCGATACAGAACAAGGGAACCCCCCGCATGTAACGACAGAAGTCACACCGAAACAGAGCCTAGAAGATCTTGTCCATGAAGCTGCCGGCCCAAGCACCGGAAGATATGTGGTGAAGGAGATTTTGTTTTTGGACACCATCTCTCTCTACATCCCGACTGGACACCAGCATATACATATCCCCAGTGCAGAAGAGACCGGCAACTTGGCTGAGTCTACTGTCCACAATGTCCCAGGGGCGTTTTCGGTTCGCTCCTCTGCACCACAAGCGTCAAACCGTTTCACAGGCCCTCCCCAAGTCACAGAGAAGGATGCCCGCGACGATGCCGTCGAGATACACATCGCGCCTGTAAGCTTCCGGTTTGACTCTTCCATTGGTTTTCTGCTCGCAATGGTAGCATCTCGATTGGTAGAGACTTCGAAAAGGTCGCAGCAATCGCTCGAAAGAGTGACAACTCCTCCTGCACCGCAACCGTCGGCTTTCGTGTTGCCGGACGCGAAATTGTCGATCGACAAAATTTCTGTTCTTTTCATGGACAAGATCGTCGGCCTCTCGGACAGGGTAACGGACCTAGGTGTGGAGACGTTGTTGAGAGCTGAACTTGGGGACTTACAGGCGACCGTGTCCCGGTCTGCTTCTTCGACGGATACTCGTGTCACCTTGGGAAGATTTCAGTTTGGCTACCCTGACAGCGATATCCTCAGCTTTGATCGAGATGCGCAGCTCTACCGGTCTATGAGGGATACATTCCCTGATGCTGGGACAGGCATTGATCTCCACATGACAACAAGCATGGAAACCAGCCGTGGCAAGATCAACACGCTGCCGCTCCGCGTACACGTCGATCTACAACGCCTCGATGAGACGCTCACTTGGTTCGGTGGTCTGAGTGGCTTTCTGCAGATGGGCTCCTCGATGACTTCAAGCGGACCACAGAAGAAGCCAGCTGCGAAGCCCACCAACCCACGAGGAGTGCGCTTCGACATTCCTGCGCAGACTACACCAGAGCCAGTAGCTGGTACCAAATGGGACGTTCGGATCGGGGGTCTAGAACTCGATCTGCTCGGTAGATCATGTGACGTACTCCTCCGAACCAGCGCTGTGAAGGTCTCCAACAGGGAAACATCATTCCGTGTCCACGTTAGCAAACTTCACGCATCTGGACCTTGCCGAAGGGAAGCGTCGGGTACACCGCCTGTGAGCATCACTGTGACAGGCACGACCATCCAGTACTTTGACTCACCTAGGGACGAAGATTTGGATCGGCTTCTTCGTCTGATTATCCCTTCCAACTCCAAGAATCAGTTCGACGACGGAGACGACGAAATTATGGTGGATCCTCTCCTTCGACAACGGAGGAAAGGTTCAGTAGTGACGCTTGCTTTGGATGATGTGCAGATACAAGCCTGCAATCTTCACCAACTCGACGTGGTTCCTGCTCTGGGAGAAGAGATTGCTCGACTCGGTGCTGTTACCAAATACCTGCCCGAGGATGATCGCCCTGGTCTTCTGACTCTGGGTGTCGTCTACAACATGCAGGCTTCTGTGGATGTCGGTGGCAGAGTTGGCGTGTTGAATGCGTGCTTGACTGATTTTGAGTTAGCCCATATCACGTTTCCATCTCTGGTCGCGTTCAGCGTCGAGGCCGTCGAGATTAATCGCAACGGCATCGAAGAACTTGTCGGATCATCCAAAGACCTCATATTGGGACTTGCCGCGCAATCGCCTGTCCTCATGGTACGGATCATCGGCGACCAGATGGAGCCGGTCATTCGGGTCAGGATGCGGCACCTCAACATCGAGTATCGTGTACCCACGGTCATGGATGTCTTGGGACTTTCCTCCGAGACGACACCACAAGAATTTGATGCCATGCTGGCTGCATCCGTAGCGAATCTCGGAGACAAGGCACACCACGCACTGGTCGGAAGCGAATCAGAAACACGTCAGGCTCCCAAGGCCCCCAGACTCGAACAGGCGAAACCAACGGTGGTCAACGTGGCATTTCGCGACTGTTTACTTGGTCTAAACCCCCTGGGCCTCACTTCTAAGCTCTCCATGTTGCTCATTGAAGCCGGTGTGGATGTTAGTATGCCCATTGGCAACGACGTGAATGCCGTGGCCAATTTGAAAAAGGCGTCTGTCCTGCTGATCGACGATGCCTCACTGCTTGACGCGCCACGAAACCCGGCACCAACGAGACACCGTGGATCGGATGCTCAGAGACCAATGGACATGTTGTCTACTTTATGCTCGAAAGGCTATGTAAACATTTGCCAGATCTCATCCGCGAGAGCTGCAGTACAAGTCACAAGCGACACAGACGGCGACAAGCATGTCGATGTCGAGCTCAGAGACGACCTGCTGGTCCTCGAGACTTGTGCAGATTCCACTCATACCTTGATCGCTCTAGCAGGCGCATTAAAACCGCCAACCCCGCCGAGCAGGGAGGTCAAGTTCAAGACAGAGGTCATCCCGATGCAAGACATGTTGGCGTCAGTCACAGCCGATGCCTTCGGAAGGGCGGAGGGTGACTATGATTTCGACGATGATTTCTCCATTGCACAAGAGCTTGGTGGTGGAGACGATTCGTCCGAGGGCGACTTGATTCAAATCAATCCTCCGGGGATCAGGCCACAGCTTCAGTCTCGCGATTCTGAAGTGTCCGAAAATATCTTCGATGCGACGTCCTCCTCCCTTTTCTCCAACCGCACTGCGACGCAGGCCGCCATCGAGGGTGATGCGGCATCTGGTGACCATTCTGAGATTGAGGTTCATGAGAATTTCTTCGCCATGGATCCATCAGCACAGGCAACTGGCCATCGCTGGAACTCGGCCAGAAATAGATACGATGAAGTCCAGGAAGAGAAGATGCGGAAAAGCCCCCTCAGAGCACGCGTTCGAGATGTGCATATCATATGGAACTTGTTTGATGGCTACGACTGGCAGCACACCCGGGACTCCATTACGAAAACCGTTGAGGAAGTCGAACATCAGGCTTTTGAACGCCGGTCTCGTCCGGGGCGCAGATCTCTAGATGACCCGGACTTTGAGGACGAAGATGTCGTGGGGGACTGTCTTTTCAACTCGATATATGTCAGCATTCCTGCCAACTCGGACCCTCGTGAGCTCGTCGGTGGCATCAATCATCAGATAGACGATAATGAGTCGATCGCAGCGACAACTCTGACCGCGGCCACAACGCGCGGAGGTCCCAGCCAGTTCCGGTCGAGGGCCAAAAATCTTCGCCTGGGAAGAAGTCGACGACACAAGATCACATTTGAGTTGGCGGGAGTCAATGTGGACCTTGTGCAGTATCCGCCAGGCTCTGGCGAGACGGACACCTCGATCGACGTGCGTGTTCATAGCCTGGACGTCTTCGACCACGTCCCAACCTCCACTTGGAGAAAGTTTGCCACGTACAACCTGGATGCTGGCGAACGCGAGCTCGATACGAGCATGGCGCACATCGAGATGCTACTCGTCAGACCGATTCCTGAGCTCGCTGCCGTCGAGCATGTTCTCAAGCTCACCGTCCTGCCCCTGCGCCTGCATGTCGACCAGGACGCGCTCGATTTCATCACTCGCTTTTTCCAGTTCAAAGACGAGTCACAGACCCCTACCCATTCTTCTCCAAGTGACGAGGCCTTCATACAACGTGCAGAGGTCATGGACATCCCAGTCGTGCTGGACTTCAAACCCAAGCGGGTGGATTACGCCGGGTTGAGAGGGGGTCGTACTTCAGAGTTCATGAACTTCATGATCCTTGAGGGCGCGCGCCTGACACTGAAACACGTGATCCTATACGGAGTTCCAGGCTTCGAGCGCTTGGGTAACACACTCAATGATATCTGGACGCCCAACGTCAAAGAGGAGCAGCTTGCTGGCGTCTTGGCCGGCGTCGCACCTGTCCGTCCTCTGGTCAATGTCGGGAGTGGCTTTCGCGAACTCATCGAGGTTCCGATCAAGGAGTACAAGAAGGACGGTCGGATCGTGCGGAGCATTGGTAAGGGCGCCGCGGCATTTGCGCGGACGACTGGTACCGAGATTGTCAAATTGGGGACCAAACTGGCAGTCGGCACGCAGTACGTGCTCCAAGGCGCGGAGGGCATGCTGACGACCAACCCCGCGGAGGGCAGCGGAGGTCCGCGGGAGCACCCATCCATCCAGGCGGGATGGGAAGAAGAGGACGACGGAGAGCCAGAAGAGAAGAAGCAGATCTCCCTGTACGCAGATCAGCCCACGGGGGTGATCCAGGGACTTCGACACGCATACAGCAGTCTTTCACGAGATCTCAACGTCGCTAGGGATGCCATCATCGCGGTGCCGGCGGAAGTGATGGAGAGTTCTAGCGCGCAAGGGGCTGCGAAAGCGGTGTTGAAAAGGGCACCGGTGATCATTTTCCGGCCGGCAATTGGGGCCACTCGAGCTGTGGGGCAAGCGCTCATGGGAGCAACCAATGCCATGGACCCGGAGAATCTCAGGCGGGTGGAAGACGTAAGTTCCAAAGACACGCCCGAATGTGCAACGCACGCATGCTGACCATCGCATAGAAATACAAGTCCGGGCCCATGAGGTGAAGGTGGAGAGCGGAGGCGGCGGCACACTGTCGAGATGGTGACATGATGACGAAGAATAATGGATATGAAGAATTTCGGAAGCGAGGCGTATTGGATTTTCGCGTCACGCCAAAGCTTTGGTGGCTTGGGGCCATGGCTTCGAGGCTTGGTGCTGCTGAGACTGTGCATCCGCGCGTTGTCGGGTCAGCTGTGGCTGTACACAAGCCCGACAGCCAACAGCGAGGCTGCGCACCACACCAGAGCAGTTCGCATAGCGCCCTTGGTGCCCGTGGCTTGCCCTGATGCATACAGGTCTTACGCTGTGGCCACCATTTTCCTTTGTTTGGTCCGGTTTAGGACATGAGAGTGGCAAGTGCATCTAGACAGGCGTTGGTGGACAAGGTTCGGTACAGACTGTCATAGCCATCACATTGCAAGGAGTCACGGGGGCAGGATAATTCTACCGACTGGTCAATATTCTCTCTCTCTTCTTTTGGACATGGACATTGAAAGGGGGTGGTGGGTTGGCCAGAGGGTACACCATTGTGCTGCCGCAGGGACAGTTGCTTCAGATAAGGACAATATCAAGTTGAAACCCCATGCATCCATCCATATTGTGATATCCTCCATTCTATATGCCAGACCTGTTCTTGCCCGTGTCGTCTCCCCAGCCGGATCTCGGTCGTCGTGCATCCAAAGAAAGACGACCCAGACGAAAAAGCGCACGTGGACGCTCAAAAGCCATCGTCCTTGAGGCCCTTTTTCCGCTCGGCGTCTTTCCTCTCCTTGTTGACGTCGGCCCACCACCTGTGGGTCTCGTCCTTGCTGGTGCTGTTGCCCTCGGCGTCCAGCTCATCCCACGGGTTGGGGGTCAAGATGTAGTGGATGTTCTTGACCTTGTCGTCCCTCCAGATGGGCCTGTGGACGCCGTCCCAGCGCAGGGTCTTGAGGGCGTTGTAGATGTAGGGCAGGGCGACCCAGCGGCCGCGGTAGAGCTCGCTCAGCAGCGACTGGTCGGCAAACTCCATGTCGGCGGCGTTGGCGTCCATGTAGTCGACGATCTGCTGGAAGACCTGGGCGCTGGGGTTGACGACCTGCAGGCCGCCGTTCATGAAGCCCAGGGGCCCGACGGCGGGGTCGGCGCCCTCGGTCTGGGCGCGGTCCGGGTCGGCGTGCTGCGAGGTGAAGGCGCAGTTCTCGGGGACCCAGTCCTTGGGGTAGTGCGGCTTCTTGAGCGGGTTGCAGACGCAGGCGTGGCCGGCGGCGAAGACGCGCTTGCTGTCGGGCCCGCCGCGGGCGGCGGCGGCGCCGTCGTCGAGGTCCATGGTCATGAGCTCGTCCATGTTCTGCAGGACCAGCATGTCCGAGTCGAGCTGTACGACGCGGTCGTACTGGGTCAGGCTGAAGGGGGTCAGCTTGCTCCAGCAGTCGTAGAAGCGCGGGTCGTTGCTGTAGTCCTTGGTGGACTTGGTGGGCAGCAGGTACTTGATCTGCTGGTGGGGGATGCCGCGGGCGTCGAGGGCGGCGAGGCCCTCGGGCGGGAAGGTGTCTGTGTAGAGGGCCACGAGGGGGTAGGCCGAGTTGTGCTTCTTGAGGGAGTGGTCCAGAGTGATGAGGCCCGAGAGGTAGGCAGTGTTTGTGATGAGGGTGGTCCAGACTGAAGGTGGTCAAGCGAGTGAGTTGAGGCTTTGCGTGCGGGTCTCAATGGATGCGATTGAGAACAAGGCTTATATATAAGGACTGACCTCTGGGGGAGTCGACCGCTCTCTTGCCGTCGGCCATGGCTTGGGGGCTTGGGGCAGGCGAAGGCGAAGGCGTATGAAGTCGGAGACCGAGAGAGTTAGTTCTACGTAGGGAAAATGGCTGTAGCTACGGAGAGAAGAGTTCGGTTCCGGCGAGAGGGTACAGAGAAAAGGTGAGCAAAGGACAGGCGGGATGAGTAATTTGGGATCAAAGGCGCGCTAGGATGGATGGGATCGAGGGGCTAGAGGTCTAAGTCTTGCTTCACCCTCTCGGAGGACAAGACACTCGGGTGAGAAATAAGACTTGTGAGATGTGCGCTCATGTATTTATATATGTTATGCAAGTCATAACGACAGATAACGGTGGGTCTTTTTGATGTTTTGACTCGTGGCATCACGGGGCAGGGAAGCTGTACCAAAGTGTTTTGAAGAGTAGTACAGTACGCGGCGCATTGGGGTGGCGCGGACGGTGGACAGCAAGTGAGTGAGGATGAAGGGGGGAGGCTGACAAGACGAGACTACAGCACGAGACGTGTTGCCGCAGACTGGATGCCCCGCGCACAGTACTGAAGGCACAGGACCCCTACTGCATGCTACTTTGGTACAAGATACCTATCTATCCCTATCGTGCTTGATGCCATTGTTTTATTTTATTTTACTTATTCCCCCCCCCCTCCCTCCCTCCCTCCCTCTTCGCAATGCTACCATAACGTGAAACGGGCGTGGATCCATCGGGACGAGACGTACCACTGGCTGGATGCTGGATGTACGAAGGAGGGGACAGCAGTACTGATGCAGTCGACCTGAATAGTACAAGGAAGTTGGCATGTGAGATCGAGACGCAGGATATCAAGTTGCCTCGGCGCGGTTTGCCGTGGGGCCATGGGGCGGTACACATACTGTGCTGCGCACAAGCACAAGCGAAGGGCTGCGAGAGAGAGAGAGAGAGAGAGAGAGAGAGAGAGAGAGAGGGAGAGGGACAGAGGGAAGGAGAGAGAGAAGGAGAGAGGGCATATTGAGACTCTGCTGTAGAGCATGCTTTGTAGCATGAAGACATGCAAAGTATGCTGTCGAGTCTAAATTGTAATTAGGGTTCTTGTCGGCGCGGTCCACCCGTGGTGGGTCTGAGGGCGTTTCAATGTTGGAAGCAGACCAGACCGGGGGCAAGGGTGCAAAATGTCTTGGAGCTGCGTCTGTTACATGGCAGTTCGCAATCGACCTGGCGCGCGCCCCACCATCAGAGGCAAGGGGACAGGAAAAGATGAAGCGGGTGATGAGCGGGGGATGAGCGAGGAATGAAGAGCAAGAATAAAGAATGAGGGTCCTTTGTACCGTTGTACTTTGAGCATGTGTATACAAGTACTTTGTATAGGTGGGGTCGACCTCGAGCTCTTATCTTATCGCCGGGGGGGCTGACTCAGCAGCGAACATCCCCAAGTGCTATGTATGTCCTCGATGCGTAAAGAGCATGTCTGCAACACCCACAAACCATCCACACCACGCCAGACCGCACGGCACCACCACACGGCACGATGCCTCTCGTCGACCCCGTCACCATGACATCCTCGTCGACGTCGTCCTCCCCCTTCTCGCCCTCGTCCAAGGCGCCCCCGTCTGTCGCCGTCCCAGAAAAGGAGCTCTTGCAGCCGACACACCTCAACTCGACGACAGCCTCGCAAGCGGCCCGCCATGTTTCCCCCTTCGTCCTCGCCGGCCTCTTCTTCGCCGGCTTTGCCCATCTCGTAGCCGACCCCGTCTCGACCTTGTGGGCCTCGTTACCCGTCGTCGCCCTCCTGCAGGCCGTCCATGCCGCTCTCTGCCTCCCAATGGCTGGTTCCGGGGCCGCCAAGTCTAAGAAACAGCGCCCTGGCGAGAAGAAGAGGCCTGGCGATGCCTCCGGCCCAAGCCTCGTCGTCGTGAGCAGAAACTCTGTCCCTCCCCCCTTCGGCCCGTCTGTCTGGGTCCCTCGCTGATGACATGGACAATGTCCGTCACAGACCGCCCTGCTCTCCCTGCTGCTCTCCTTCATCCTGGCCCCCGTGCTCCACGCCATCATGATTCTCTTCGGCGCACCTCTGCTCACCCACCTCTCGCATACCTTCCTGGCAGCCGCACATCTGTCTCTCCTCACCTCCTTCCCGCTCTTCTACGTCCACGGTGTCGATCCGGCCGCCTGGGTGGCCATGGCCGCCTTCAAGGCCCCTCTGGACGAGTGCTACGGCGGCCTTCTGGGCGGCTTTCTGGGCGCATGGCTGGGTGCCGTGCCCATTCCACTTGATTGGGACCGCGAGTGGCAGAAGTGGCCCGTCACCATCGTCGCCGGCATCTACGCTGGCCATCTTCTGGGCCGAGTAGTAGGAGGGTCACTGCTCTGGGGCAAGAGGTTCTGATTTGGAGCAGGGCTTGCACATCCAACTTGGAGCTCGAACTCGCTGAGGGACCAGGCTCGAGGTCTCCTTCGTAGTCCGAGTCTGTATATATTTCTCTCCGTCATTTGAACAAGAAAAAACTGGCATGCATCATGTATCGTGCGCGCCGGTTGCGTAAGCTGGGCCCAGCACCCATGGACCCAGCACCCAAGACGGTCACTCAGCTCGTCCGATCCTCGAGACGGTGGTGGCAACTTTGTTACGTTGCAAGCATCACACCGTGCATGTCCCGCTGTCCGCGCTGTGATCGAAATGTTCTGTTGGCCATCTCGCATCTTGTTGTTCTTTTCCCTGTGTTTCTTGACCTCCTTCTTTATTTTTTCGCCCAGCCCCCCTCGTCTTCTCTCTTTCTCCCTCCCACTCCTTTCAGAACCACGCCAAATCCTTCAACTTCTCTCGACTCTGCTTTGGACCTCCAACACGCTTGTAGTACCCAAACAACGACACGAGTAGCCTCACCACGATGGGGAAGAGCAGCGTGTACAGGGCGCTGCGCGCTTTGCCCACCAGGCCACTCTCCTTGAGCTTGCCGGCCTTCTCGTCCTTGCGGTACTGTTCACATACTTCAAGGAATAGCTTGGGGTCGTCTGTCATCACGCAGTCCAGCCTGTTCCGGATGGCCCATCGCATCCACGGCACCTTGTTCACAGTCCATGCGTAAAGAGGTCGCTCCTCCTTCTGACACTGCTTGATGAACTTGGGCGCGCAGTACAACGGCTCCTGGCGCATATTCATCGCGACGTTGGGGACCTTCATGTACTCCCTCGCCAATGGGATCGTGATGCCGATCCAGGCGACCGCAAAATCAGGCAGCATCTCGCGGCACAGGCACAGGTGCCTCGCCGTCCAGCAGCCCAGGACGATCCGGCCGTGCCAGTTCGACTGCGGTGCCGACGCGATGGTCTCCGCGAGGCGCGGGATCATGTCGTCCGCGTCGTCGTCGATCTTGATATCCAGAAGCAGCCAGACCGCCTCGTTGCCCGGCTCCGCGAGGTAGGTCAGCACGTCCAACAGCCGCGGCATCGGCTGCCGCGGTTCGCGGAGCGTCTTGAGCGTCGACAGGTAGGACCAGTCGTGGTCGCGGACGAGTCCCTCCACGCCCCAGCAGCGCTTGAGATCTTTATCCTGGAGCGACAGTTCTTCAGTATTTTGGGTCCACGGGAGAGGGCACGCCAGGGGAAGTTGAGGGTTGCAGAGAACGGGTGTGACAAAGGGGGTGAAATTTACATGTGCTATAACAACAGCCTGGTCCTTGGATAGGTGCAAGTCCGTCTCGATGGCTGACGCGCCGACATTGACCGCGCCTCGGAAGGCCCCCATCGTGTTCTCCGGGTACTCGGCCTTGTAGCCCCGATGCGCGACGGCTTGGGTGGATTAATTAATTACTCACGTACGGTAACAAGTCGAAACATTGGCGCTTCACTTACACTGGGGCAGGCCCGCGCGGTTGAGGGTCCAAGTGGCCGGCGGGATGCCAGCCGACGGCTTGCTCACGACCGAGGAGCCATCGTGGCCCGGTCGTTGTCGCAAGAGTGCGTCTGAGCCGGCCACCTCGCCCATTGTGGATAGCTGGCGGACGAGTACGAGACGGGTCTCTGCGGAGGTGGTCAGATAGGATAGGAGGGAGAGAGCGAGGACACCACGGTCGAGCGAGGTATGATGAGACCAGCGGGAGAGAGCCGCGTTGAACAGATGACAAGGAGAGTGAGTGAGGATGTGACGACGGACCACCTCGGAGGTACCTGACAGCAATATGTATGACGCGCCATGGTGGAGACTTACAACACATGCACTGCGCAGTCGTGGCGATGTGAGTCGGGGATGGCTGGACTTGTCGCCAGTGTGAATCAAGACAAGCACACGAACAAGGCTCCCACCGCTTCCGACTTCAAAAAGGTCCCGGATCTCTCTCCGCCAGACGGCCCGCTCGCTTTGCAGTATGAAAGCACGTGGAAATTAGCGTCAACGTTATATCGCCTCATCTATCAGGGCGCCTTGTTCCGGCTCACTGGTAGCCTCGAGGGACACTGAATGGCTCTCTACGGAACAAAGCAGACAGGTGAGACCGCAGTGAAGAGTACATCGTTGGCATCATTCACGAGGTCGGGGTCTCTGAGGACCTGGAGGAGCCGCTCGGAGCTAAGAAGGCAATCTCCGCCCGTAAGTATTCGACTGCATCCCATGTCAGATAGGTCTTACTACCGGTATGTACTGTGTAGGCCACATCAGGAACTTGTATGGTGGTCTACTTGTACAGACCGTTCGGCAACTGAGCATGGCTTCCACGGGCGTTCCGGCAGACCGTCTGGTCGGTGGTGGACTCGCTGGACACAACAGGAAAAAGGAACCCAGCTCGGACAATGCAGATTTGTGCTTTTCGATCGTACGGAAATATACGTAAAGTACACACACACCAAGGAGAAAAGTCGCAGCTGGACCGTATAAGAGCAGTACTGCCTGCTCATTCTCATCCATCTTTGGTCTTTCTGGCGCGCGAGACCGCGCAACGCCTCCAAAGACAGCCGTAACAGTACACCTCCCGCTTGGCTCTGCAACAAGCCCCCGTTTGATCAAACCGCCAACACGCCTCAGCAAATCACCACATGAATCCCACACAGTACTGAGCTCCGCTTCGCTAATAAGAACAAATGAGATGCAACAGCGAGCCTAATGGCGCTCAAGAAAGAGTGTGTGAATCATAATCCAAAATTTCCATCGGCTGGCATCCCTTCCATGACAAAGGCATCCCCCGACATCATGCCTCCGTGCCCCACTGGAAAGTCGCGAAAGTCAAGCGACGAGATATCGTCGCCCCCGGACACCGAGCTGAGGCTCTCCTCGCTCATGGAGCCGTGCTGTGTACCGAAATCGCCGAGGTTGAAAGTCGAAAGATCGAGCGCGTCGGGCGACCAGTTGCTCTCTACGGCGGATGTCACTGGGGTGTCCAGCGTCACCTGCTGAGGGCCACCGTAGATGGCGTCGTATAGATTCGCCTGTCCTCCATCGATCTGTCCCAGCAGAGCCTGCCACTCGGATGCAGACATCCCACTGGACGATGCCTGTTTCTGTGGTGTCTGTGCTGGGTTGTAAAAGTTCCGGACCTGAGCCGCAGCCGGAGCGGTCGGCGACAGAGAGGGCTGGTGGTGCGAGTGGCTGGCGGCATGTTGAGATGGCGAGATCGGGTTCGGCAGGCCTCCTCCTGCGCTGTTGTCCATGGATATGTATTCTAGGTGGGCCTTCTGTTGTGGCGCTGCGCGGGCGATCATACCAGCCTGCGTCATGGACAGCCGTTGATCACGCCGTCGCAGTAGAGAGGCCGGGCTCGGACGACAGCCGTCCAAGGACGCTCGCGAGTTTGAACGCTGCGTCTCCGGTCGCGCTGGTGCCGGTACCGGCGTAGCACTGGGCATGGTCATCCTCTTCAGCTTCTCCTGCTGTAGCAGGAGGTCGGTCTCGCTCACGCTGGGGTGGCGGCCTAGAGA
The DNA here is from genome assembly GCA_026120015.1 of Dendrostoma leiphaemia. NCBI lineage: Eukaryota > Fungi > Ascomycota > Sordariomycetes > Diaporthales > Erythrogloeaceae > Dendrostoma > Dendrostoma leiphaemia. The sequence goes on along the minus strand of JALRMF010000305.1, from coordinate 19,679 downwards.
GTACTGTTGAGGCTGGTGTACAGACATCGAAGGTTTCTTCTTGGGTTTGGGCGTCGGTGACTTTTGGAGAGTTGGCGCGGCCATGCTTCCATCATCGGGGCTCTGTCCGGGAGGCGTCGGCAGCGAATGCTGTGGCTCGTCGACGGCGATGACCAGACCCGCGATCCGCTTGAAGTCATACGTGTTGGCCGCCTTCATGCGCCCCACCATCTTGAAGACGACGTTGACCAGCTTTTCGTTGTCCTTGAGCATCTTGCTGTCTTGCTTCAGCTCAAGGCTCTGGTACAGCAGAGTCATGCCGCAAGACACCAGCAGGTCAGTCTTGTTCAGGCAGAATGAGAAAGACATGCTTCTCTCTTCCAGCAGCTCTGCGGTCTGGATGACGTGCTTGCTCGACTCGCCGACAGAAATCACCGCGGGCGCTGCTTTTGGTCCGAGGCTGGATCCAACGGCTGGTCGATAGATGAGCGTGCGGATGTAGTAGTATGCAATAGCCTAGGCGAAGAAAAGTAACAAAGTCAGCATACAGTTTCTGCAGGCGTGGCATGAGGTTGAGGGATCGACATACCAACAAGGGAGACCTGCTACCGGTGATGTCGGTCGATGGCTTGTCTTGCTTGAAAGTGAGTTTGAGATGCGGCGGCAGATTGTTGGACCAGTCGTCGAGCTCAGCCTCCAGCCCTGACATCTGCTGGAGGGAGAGTTCGTGGCTGGTTGCCGCCGGGTATATTTTCTCCAGGACCTTGGTGAGGATGCGAGAAGCTCGGAACAGAGCCAAGGCACCTGACAGGCGTGTGCTCTCGCCAGGTAGTGTCGGTAGAAAGCCCTTCTCGGTGACGTACTCATCGTCGATATCGTTGGGAAACTCGGTGTGCACGTCGTCTTCCTTGATCAGTTTTGGCAGGCCGAGAGTGGCTGCGGAGAAGCAGTCCAACGTGTACAGAGCCCAGAATACTTTCTTCCTGGTCTCGATGGTCAGAGCGCCGAACGAGAAGCGCTTTTGTGATTGATGGAGCCCAAGCCTGTGCGACAAGCCGACTGCGAGGCACTTATAGTGCTGGAGTCGCTTGTAATCAGCCCGGATCTGGCAATAAGTCAAAGCCAGAACGAGGCACTGGAGCGTTTCCATCGTGTCATCCATCAAGAGAGCCTGGAGAGACCGCTGCCACTGCTGTTCACACGCGGCAACCTGCTCGAGATCCGGGTTCTCGCTCGACAGCGCGGCAACACCGAAGACCAGATACAGCTGTGCAAGCTTGTGGTTGCTCTTGACCTTCTCGGGCTCCGACACCCAGTCCTCATAAGTGCGAAGGAACGTCGGCTTGTGCAAGATTGGGAAGAGGGGAGCCCATTCTTGGAAGTATATGTTGACGCATCGGTCAGAGAAGAGGCGTGGCGGGATGCGAGTTACGACATTGGGCTGCTTGTTCACCAGTGGATAGCAGCCTTGAATGTGCAGGAAAGACTCGGTGTTGAAGTCCGAGCATGGCTTGCCAGCCTCTTGGAGTTTACGCTTGAGTGCTTCTACAGCTTTGTTAGTGTGCTACTCGAGTATTGTCTGGCAAGTAAAGAGGGAGGTAGGCTGACCAACGAAGCCCCGACCACTGGACGGCCCCATATAGTATGAGTCTGAGTTCTCTACTCCCAGCAGAAGCGGTGACGCTTGAATGCGGAATGTGTCCTCTTTGGAAGGCGTCGTTTCCCGCCCAGGTCCGGTTTCCATCGCCGGCGGACTCTGGACGGACGCTCTGGGGCAGCTAGACTCCACAGAGAGCCGGCGGTGGTTCCCGTGCATTTTGGACAACATATCGATCTTCTCGTCCTTCTCGTCCAGTAGGTCTTTCAGATCGCGAATCTCAGCCTCCAAGACTCGAACCCTCTCTTCGAGGCTCTCGGTATAGCCTCTGGGAAACGCGCGGCGGCTGAGTTTATCGCTGGTGCGGCACTCGAAGCCGACGGTGGCGCACTGCGTACAGGTCGGCCGGATCCCATCGCATCGTATCTTCTTGCTCCGGCAACGGTCACAGGCTTGTGCGATGCGGCTCTGTGAGCTGGTGCCGACCTTGATCACCTTCATGGGTAGTATTCCTGGCATTTTTGGCGGCGACGCAGACACGGCGTCCAAAGTTCTATTCTCAGTCGGGTGTAATCCGGGGGCAGGGTGCGTGTGGAGGTCGAAAAACTGGAGGGACCTGGTCGACTACGATCACTCGATTTGAGACTTAGGTTGGCTGACGACGAATGGAGGAGACTCGATGATGTCTGGAGAGGACCGCGGTCGAACGACGGGTGGCTTCACCGAGTCATTTCAAGTCACACTTGCATAAGCCTCGCGCATTCGTGTGGGGAAGGTCGGGTGTCGATCTGGAGACTCGGTGTCGCGAGCATGCGCAGTCGACGTTGCAGCACAGCATCAATCAGAGACGAGTAGGAATCAAAAAGGTAGTCGCGGCGGTTCACGGGTTCAGTGTGACTCTCAGAGTTTCCCACATGTCGAGATGACGAAGAGGAGATGAAGGGAAAAGCAGGATATACGGTTGAAGGGACAAGGACTGGCCTAGGAAGAGCAGACGAGTTGAGGAAGAATGCGGAGGGACGGTGGACAACTCGAGATTCTGGGGCCAGAGGCACGAGGCAGCAAAGCCAGCCAAGCCAAGCGGGCAGGGATGGGCACGACGGTCCGGGAGCAAAGGCCCAATTGTGGTCGAGTAGACCAGCCAAGTGAGCAATCAGATTGCAGCATCACCAAGCCTTGGACACGCATTGGTGTGGGAGCCAAGAGACTCCATTTGCGGGTGCCACGAGGGAAATCTGGGGTTGAGCCGGGGTGCCAGCAGGGGCAGTCGGTGGATCCCGGAGATAATGCAGTGGATGATAGCAGGCGACGGACAAGGCGTGGGGTGATAAAGGTGACAAATGTCGAGAGGAGAGGCGGGTATGGCGGATCCGCAGGGACAGTGTCCAAGACGCCTCAGACGGCCCAAGGCCAAAAGGTTTCATTGTCTGCGCCAAGGGCCTCTGCCTGTGTCTTCTGTCTCTTCTTTGCTCTCGTGCAAGCCGGTGCTCACATCCAGACTCAGACATCGTCGAAGGATCTCCGCCCGCTCGACGCCTCCCACTAAGGGCTGCCTGGCTGCGTGCTAGTGCCAGCCCGCCTGGTTTGATTGGTGGGTGGAGAACCGGTTGGAAGTTGCTGTTTGACTAATGGGTGAGAAATTGTAACAGTTTTGCAGTAGCTTCGCGGAGACACCAAGGACGGGCGATCGACTGGGCCCTGGTCCTGGATCCGTCCCGACCCACTGGATCCGTTTTACCCCAGATCCCCCCCCTTCCCCAGGTTTGGTTTTTCTTTCGGGCTAGTACTAGGTAGGTTCGAGCCAAAGCAACTGCTGACTGCCAGTCAGGTCATTCGATGCCGAATCAAGAAGTCCCCGTTCAGTCCCTTGATGGCGGAGTGGCAGTGTGCACACCCAATTCCGAAAGACGTCGAGAATTCCCCGCCGTGGTCATGCAGGTTGCAGATGCATGCGACAACACGTCGTGTCACATTCGAGGCGTCGAGGCTCTTCAGTGCAGACACCCAGCCTGCCAGCTGGTGTAAAGCCCCGACGACGCGGACAGGGCCGGAGACCAACATCTGCTCCCAAGCGTGCCTATAGTTGTCGAAGAGGCTCCTACCAGCCGGTTGCCACTTGACAGCCACAGGTGACAGAATGCATCGCAGTGGGCAGCGCTTGTCGACTGCTGGTGGTATGCCACTCCTACATGAACCGGTATGAAATTGGGGCGGCTCGACGGTCCACTTTCCCTGCAGCATGATGGCCAGCCAGCCCGATTCAATTCACAGATCCAGCCCAAACCAGGTACCCCAATAATTGCTATGCCAGCAATCAGATTGCAGTCTCGGGGGCCGCAGCGAATTTGCCAAAAGGCCCACCCAAACTTGCCTGCTCCTGGTTCTGCATGTTCCCTCAAATAAGAACCCTCTCAGGCAGGTCGATGGGCAAGTGACTTGGTATTCAATAGGAAGTCGTCGTCCTGGCCATGAACCGCCTCGAGGGTCAAGTTTGATGCATGGTCGGTCTTGATGGCCACGGAACCATTCAGAAACGGAAGACTGCTAGCGTGCGATTTGGACACGCGGATTCTTCTCAACTTCATGCTTTGCAGGCTGCAGTCTCAGCCCGCTGAAGATCGACCAGCGCCACATGGCAAGCTTCCAGGCTTCCTATAATAGAATCGGCGAGTTGGACTGCCCAGGTACGGGGGTCAAGATGCATTGATTCTGCGGAATGGGCAAGGTTGACGTATCCGTGTCAGTGATCTCGCCGATTTACCCGGGCTGCCGGGCCAGCAATTCGAAGCATCCATTTGGCGGCGGACAAGCCGGGTGGGTCACTGCGTCGGGCCGCGAGTGAAGATCCTGTTCGACACGCGACAGGCTTCTCAATCAACCCCGCGCGACACAGATGCTGGCTGTCAGGGACAGTAGCAGCTGGCGAGATCGCTGCTTTCGACGCGTCCAACCCTGCTATAGGCAGACGAGTCATGGGTTACATTTCCCGCGGCTGCTGAAGATGACACCCTCGTGGACCTGGGCCCTCCGCACTTCCGTCCCCGTAACCCAGCAGCCTTATCTGGGCGTGGCCGCTTTGGTAAACGAGACTTGGCTTGACATGGGCGGGCAAGAAGTAACGGAGCGCTCTGTCGAGATTCTGTCGAGATGTCGAAATCACAAGTGTCAGCATGCGCAAGCGAGTCCTCTGGTCAGAAGGCCCCGGACGCAGTAGTCACGCCCCATTCGGGGGGCCTAGGTGAGTAAATAGGCAGCGCGCGGGTCTCTCTCTGCCTCACACTTCAAGGCGAGAGAGTTCGAACTCAGCTGAAATCATTCTCTGCGGCGTCTTCCTGGGGATCGCCCTGAGTACCCGGTCCATCCCGCATTGACTCGAGGTAATTCGTGACGCTCTCTAGCGCCAGAAGCTCACTCCGCTGCAAAACGGTAATAACCTCGAAATCAGTTCCATGTCGCTATTACCTACAGAGCGGAGGAGCCGAAAGCTTGGCCATCTGCTCGAACGAGTCGACAGATAGGGAACCCGCACGAGGGGAGGAACGGGAGGGGGGCGGGGGCGGGGGCAAGGCAATGCTAGACATCAATCACGAACCTGTGCTTCCAGTGACGCCAATGTCCTGTCGAGGATGTCTTTTTCAGTCCGCCGCAGCTCCCGCGCATTAGTGGCGTTGAAGCTGGCGGTCCCACCGACCACCTCAGCTTCGAGAGCCTCGTTGAGGTGCAACAGCTGCTCCTCGAGCCGCTGAGAGACAACCATGTTCACCCGCAGCCTGAAGACATCCCGCAGGTCATGGTCGGCGATGAGCGTTTCGAACGATGCGGCCTGATCTGTGGCATCCTGATCTTGCCAGAACATCCTCAGCTCTCTCTCGCCGTCGGACGACTGCAGAACCTTGAAATCCAGACCATCCTCCTCATTCAGACACGAAAGGTAAGCAAAAGAACTTGTCCACTCTACGCTCCCGCCGACCTGTACACCAATTTGAACGGAGGGCGTGCCGTTGAAGATGTGGGCTTTTGCCTTTCCGAGCGGATCGTCTGGGAGTGGGCTCAGAGGCAAGGTGAGGCTGCGAGCCGCGGAAGAGGGATCCAGGAAGCCATAGGAAAACAGCATCTCGGCGGCGGACTTGTCTGAACCGTAGCTGATGGTGATCTCTTCTTCCTTGGCGATTCGGCGGTCGGAACGAAGCAGAAGGATGACCTCGTCCTCGGGCGACTCCTCGTAACGTGCATTGGCGTCGACCGAGTGGTTGGCCATGTCAATGCATGGGACCATGGACGGCCCAGACCTGGGCAGCTCCAGCACCCTGGACCGGTACCACGCATCGAGGCGGTGCCAGTCGGACAGATGGACAAGTTGAGAATTCCAGAATGCGTTGTTCCAGGACTCAATCTGGGATGACTCTTGACGGAGTTCGTCAAACTCGCGGGCGAGAGCGAGCAACTTGGCATCCAGGGCGGGCTTTGGAAGAAGTCAGCCTAGGCCCGGCAGGTGTCTATGCAGTAGTTGCGATGGTGTGATACGTTTACGCACCTCGAGAGAAGTTCCACGGAGAAGCAAGCGCTCGTCCTCTGTCCACAGTGTCGGCACTGGCACGTAATCATCCAACATCTTGACGTATTCGGTCCAGGGGGTGAACAGGGCGACACGTTCACTCGAGCGTGAGGTGAGGGCCAGCTGGACCAACAAGAACAAGAGGACGTCACGCCTGGGGCTCTGCAGCACAAGAAAATTGTCAGCCACGCCGGGGTGCCCAATGCGCTTGTGTACACAAGTGTGTGTATGTGTATGTGTATATATATATATATATATGAGATCTTGGCTGACCTTGTGCCCGCAGGCATCTAGCAGTGCCCTGAAGTTGCTGTCCGCTTTTGCGTGCTCCTCGACAGCCTCTGCGTTCAAGACCAACTCATGGGGAATGGTGACGAGGGGAGTCTGTCCAACAACATCCGAGGCTTCTTGGGCGATAAGTCCATTGCCTTTCTGTTGAACTGGCCTGACTTCGACGTTGGAAAGAGTTGCATTGTTGAGGCTCATCCAGGCCGGTAGCGAGTCCAACGGTAACCGTTCTCGAGACAGTGACATTGTTGAACGGACAGGCCGCTCAGTGTGACGGAAGTAAGTGAGTGATCAGGGTAAACAGGACTTTATTCTACTGCAGGTATGGGGAAGCGAACTGGCTGAAGCTGAGGCTGGAGGTGTTTGAAGACGTCGGCGAGTTGTTTCTACTAGTAATCTATCTCTGAGGGTTAGGGCTGAAGTCCACTGTGGGTTCAATACGTTACCTCGAGCTTCTAGTCTAGCATGTGCAAGTTGGATGCCTGCCCCTCGCTTTGGGAGCGACGGAGAGTATTTTCTCCCCCCCACCAGACACAACGCCACACCGCACCGCACCGCACCGCACCGCACCGCACCGCACTCAGCTCGACTCAACTTCCTCCCGACACGACATTGTGGCGGTCCCTCTCCTCCCACAGCTCTCCGCCACGACAGCCACGACATCACAACATGCCTCGCGATCCATTAATCGGCCTGGTCGGAAAGCCCAGCGCGGGCAAATCGTCCACCTTGAACTCGCTCACAGATGCCACATCAAAAGTTGGTCCGTCATAGCCCTTGAACCTATCTCGCCCTGCCGCCTCGGTCCCGCGGGCAATTCGAGCTGATTGTAAGCGGGCAGGAAACTTCCCGTACGCGCATACATCCATTCTCTCTCTTCTCTCTCATCCCACTTTTTCTCGCTTGTCTCTCTCTACGCACGGCTGACTGCCCTCGTCGCTGATGTAGATTCACTACCATCGACCCACAACGCGCCATAGGCTACCTTCAGATTGACTGTGCTTGCAAGCGCCACGGCGTCTCCGACCGCTGCAAGCCCAACTACGGCTCTTGCGACGACGGTAAGCGCAGCGTACCAATCGAGCTCCTCGACGTCGCCGGACTTGTGCCCGGCGCTCACCAGGGCAAGGGCCTCGGCAACAAGTTTCTCGACGATCTTCGCCACGCCGACGCCCTGATACACGTCGTCGACGTCAGCGGGACAACAGACGCCGAGGGCAAGAACACCCGGGGCTACGACCCGAGTGTCGACATCGCCTGGCTGCGCAGCGAGATAGTAGCCTGGATCCGGGGCAACCTGACGGAGCGCTGGGGGAGCATCCGGAGGAGACACATCGCTGTCAAGGCCACAGCTGTCGAGACCCTCCAGAACCAGCTCTCGGGCTACGGGAGCACGTCCAAGGTCGTCGCGCGCACCCTCGACAGGCTGGGCCTGAAGGAGCCCCTCGAGAGCTGGGACGATGCCACCATCGACAGGGTCGTCAACGCCTTCACCGACGAAAAGTTCCCGACCGTCATCGCGCTCAACAAGATCGACCACCCCGACTCGGACGCCAATATCGCTCGGATAGCCAAGATGCAGGACCCAAACACAATCGTGTTGTGTAGTGCCATCTCCGAAATCTTCCTGCGGAAACTTGCGACGCAAGGCTACATCAGATACACAGAGGGCAGCGAGTTCGTTGACACGAGAGAGGATCTCATCGTCGACGGCGACCCGGACGGCGGAGGCCTCAAAGAGTTGGACGAGAAGAACAAGGCACGCATAGAAAATCTGAAGGACATGGTCCTTTACCGATTTGGATCGACAGGTGTGGTACAGGTGCTGGCCAAGGCGGCCGAGATCCTGGGGCTGGTGCCTGTGTTCCCGGTTCGGAACACGACCTCCTTCAGCTCAGGGGCGGCGGACGCCAAACAAGTGTTCAGGGACTGCGTGTTGGTCAAGAAGAACAGCACCGTCGCCGACGTGGCAAGAAAGGTCATGGGCGATGCACCGATAGCGTACATAGAAGGGGCCGGAGGGATGCGAGTCTCTGAGGACGATCCTGTGGCAGTCGGGAAGAACGATGTAAGTCGACCTCGCGGAACATAGCCCGGATACACAGAAGATGCTGACAAGGTCTGTAGGTTCTTGCTTTTAGAGTGGGAAGGGCATAGCAACCCAGGGCTAGGGCTTCGGGAGCGATGGGGGGGGGATGTGGGAGCGCATGTCTCCTGGCAAGTCATCAGGGATTGTGCGAAGACTGCCCATATACCCAATCGAGAGCTTCATTCCCGTCCGTGGAACACCGTACAAATACTGCCGCGAGGTTCATGAGCATCAAATGAAACGATCATTCCTGGGTGACTTTGGTGCTGGCCGCAGTAGCATCCCACGCGGGCGCACTCTCGTGGCTTCATTTGCAGTGAGACAGAGGCAAGTGTGAGCAATGACAAGGCCTGACATGTACTTTATTAGCTCCAGGGGGGGCCGGGGTAGTCTGGCAGCCTGGGCAGCCTCGCTTATGATTTACACAGGGCGAGGTTACAGAATGTAATGTGCGTTGCAGAGGCGCAAGCAAAAGCCTGACGTAGACCTTCGGACCTGTGACATCATGCACGGCAAGCTCCGATGTCGCACCAGGGGGGGGGGCAACGGTCATGAGATGATCCATCTGTTCTTGGGTGCTGTGTAGGTAATGGTGACGGGATAAGCAGGACCCAATAATTTCCAGGAAAACAATTTAGCGAAGAAATTGACAAAGGTCTTGCAATACCGCGTATTTTACGGAGGAGAAAAAGGGTATCGTATCATTACTCAAAACCAACTCAACATAAACTACTTCTCCTTGCAGCGAACCCCAATTGAACCGTCAGGACAACAAGAAGCAAAGAGCAAAGGGAGTCGCAATATGCTATAAGTCGATATGCAGCAGCATCTCATCCATGGCATCGTCGTAAGCGAGCGCCACAACCTCACGCGTCCAGGTAATTTTCCCTCCCAGATAAAGAAACAACACCCGGCCCCGTCAACAATAAACGTGAGGTGGCCGCCGAGATCTCGCATCTTGTCGCGGGTTACAGACGCAGTTCGCACTGCGCGCCCGGGGTTGCTCTGAAGTTTGTTGCTGTCGAGTGACAAATGCGGCCAGTGACAGCAGAGGTCCACACGCCGAACCCCGCTTCCCATATTAAGTGACAGGCCCCTGTAGAAATCGGTGGCTGGTGGCAGTCCATTTCGTGGGACACCATGGTCAATCACCGGCGGCCGGCGGCGAAAAATTTGGTCAAGAATTATTGCCTTCGACAACGCTCAATCGAGAGATCCAGCATTGACGTCTTGCGGGTGCGCCACCCAGGCACTTAGTACTTGAGGATGATGTAACTGTGAGGGAACTCATGTTAGCCGAGGCTCGCGGTCTCAATGGGACCAACCGCCGGTCGCTCGTGACGTCGTGTGAAAATCGAGGTTGCAAGAGAGGTTTAGCACGTACAGAGCATGAATAATACCGGGGATGTAACCCAGGATGGTGAGCAGGATGTTGATGAGAAGGTCAGCGCCACATCCGCGTTCGAAGAAGACACCCAGAGGCGGCAGGAGGACGGCAAGGACGATCTTGCAGATATCACTGTTTTTGAGGACCTCGTGGTTAGAGACTGCCGTTCTGGACTGAGAAGGAGGGCCGGGGGGGAGGGGGAAATCGTGCGGGTGTGGTTTACCTGGCGGTGAAAGGCATGATTGCGGTCTGGCGAGATGATCAAGTGATGGGTATGGGGGGTGTGGATCTGATGGTTGTTGTTGTTGTGGTGGTGGTGCGCTGGTGGTGGTTGCGATTCTTTAGGTTTGTCGATGAGGAGCGTGTCCGTTTTGGGTGTTTGTTCTTAGGTGTGAGTCAAGAGGAGATTCAAGAGCGTGCAAGATGGGATAGGTGGGCGGAAAGGGAGCAGTATTAAATAGCAGACAGTGACGGCTTTCACAGCGTCGAGCAAGAAGAAAGTAGCAGAGATCAGTGACGGGAAAACAAGTTCCAATCAGCTGGGCACGGCCTCCTCGGGCAAGGGTTCCCAACGGCGCTGTGGCTGTGGTGCGTGCTGGTACTTCGGTGTTCGGAACTTGGCACGTAGGCTGCCACCGCCGCGTCTATGCTTGGACGTACTGTACAAGTACCATGGGACGTGGCAGCCCTGCAAATCAGCACTACCCTGGGTGCCGGTCCAGTTAGCGCCAGCGGCCAGCACAAGCAGGAAAATCGTCGTCACCCTGTCACAAGTGCGTCATAGGTCCGCGTCCCCGGATTCTTCACGTCAAAGGGCCTCCCTCCCTGCAAGCCTCTTTGCTGTGTACCAGATACCGCAGTAGCGATTCTGCAGCCTCCTTCCTCAGCACCTAGCCCCCATTGATGGAGCAACGTCCAGGCCTGTCGAGTGCAGATTGAAGCGTGTCAGTGTGGCTTTTGCCGTGCCACACCAGCCATGCCTTGGATTTCGGGGGCATGGTCGACTGGCGTGCTACCTCAAAACAGCAATTTCACTCATCACGTTACCGCATTGCATGTAGCAAGCTACTGTGCCAAACAATCGGCGGTGGACAGACAGTCTATGCCGGTGCGACGAGGCTCGATCTCACGGTCTAGTATTGTCAGGTTGCAAGAGAAAGCGCATACACACGCAGGTACGCATGCACCCCTCACACGCGGTACGAACATTCAAGGTCCCCGTCCGGCTACCCAGGGCTGCCAGGTATTGGATATTGGGGGTTTTGGGATTTTCCGCCTACCTTCACCTAGGTATTTCCTTATACATGCTCTTTTGGTGGTCGTCAGCCTCCGATGCATCTGTCGAGTTGCGGCAGCGACTGGCAATTGGACATGGACCGCTGCCACCACTGCCTCGCTCACGAGACTGCGCGTCAGGTTCTCCCGCTCCTTGGCACATTCTTGGCATCCTCCTTGGACTGCTTGGCCAGGTGGACATGAAGTGTTTTCACCTCGATTAGGCTTCTTGCATCTCTGCTCCAGGTCGTCCAGTGTCCGCAGGGCTCCGCCGCGTCGCAGGAAGCCCTCGGCGGCTGCCATTCATACGTCATCAGAACTCGGCCTCGACAGAGAGATTACTGCGGATACGGATGTGAATGCGAATGTGTCAAACTGTCACGGAGCGTGTGGAGTTGCAGATCCCTCGGAGGTCTCCCCAGGCACGCCAGTCCAACTGGTCTTTTCCGAGAGGGCTCTCTCTACCGACAAGCGCTACCACAGTAAATGCAACCTGGACCCCCTTGACCCGTCCAGGTTACCTGACGCAAAGTACCGCACCTGGTACTGTGAACGTCTGTACCAGTACTTCTTGCATGGGTGTACTACAAATTACAATAGCCACGATAGGTCAGCTGCATCTCTGGTCAACTGGCATTGATCCTCGCGTCTGGTGGCGGTCGTGGCTAATAATTAGTGGCGCAGGCCTCCGTGTGGCGGTGTTATAAACTTGGGACATCAATGATCGGACTACGAATGTTGACGTTCTCAGGCCGTCGACCTTGGATAGAATGGTGCATGTCATTCCAAGGTTGTCAACGCACCTGACCGATGGCCGGCGAATATTGAAGCCGCTCAGACTTCAGTCACATGCACCACTACGACTGGACCCAGTCGATGGTGATCTCAAAGGCGTGCCAAAGTCTACATCGTAGATCTGGAGTACCTACTTCACGTTATCGTGGGCTGCCTCTCGATCTTTCGGGTCCTTGGATCCACGTATTCCCCATTGCAGATCCACATACCTCCGTACGCGCATCTGGGCGTATCTTTCGGGGCGTCGAGCCGTGACCAAAGTACTGCGTGAATTTTTAAAAAGCAACGCTTAGAGGCGAGCGCCGCGAGCCGTAAAGCGTGCTTTTTTTTTATAGCCTATAACCTTAGTTTACATCTAATATTGCTATTAGCTGGTTAAAAGTAGTATATTAATATTGCTATTAGCTTATAAGCATTTGGCGCCTTGGCACGGTACGTATTGTAATATACGTACTTTATAAAGAATAGTTGTAATGATGAGAAAGGCGCCGTAGGCTTAGCGCCGCAGGCCCAAAGGGGTTCCAAGGGGTCTCTCTCTGGGAAATAATTAATAGATTTCTTAAATCTAAAAGATTAATGTAATCCCAGCCTAAAACAGCCTGCAATTATATACTTTAATTATTAATTGTATTATTAATTATATATATAAGTTATTTAAAGTTTTAGTGTTTTAATATTTAGCATATTACCTTGCTTAGTTAATGTTTTATTAGTTTTATTAGATATAAATTTATAGCTATTTATTAGCTAATCTTTATGCGCTAATTTAATTATAGCTTAGCGCTAATCTTAACTTATACTACTTTTTACTTTTTTTATTATAAATAAATATAATAACTTTAATAATAACCCTTTTTTTCCTTTTACCTCCTACCTTTATAACTGCAACTTTGTTATTTTTATTATTAAAAGGCTGGTATTAATTACTAATAGCCTTTTGTTTTGATAAAAGGTGTATATAATTAATTAATAGCTTTTTTAGCAAGGAAAATAATATGCGCAACTTTGAGATTTATTTACTAAAAAAATTAATATTATAAGGTCTTTTACCATTATATAAAGCCTTTTTTAAACAATTAATAATGTTTTGTTTATTAAGCTTAAATGCGTATATGTATATGCCTAATTTAAAGTTTAAATAACTAATTATTAAAAAGAGATAATCTCTAAAGATGTCTACTGCCGCAGTACCCCCTTTACCTCTGCCTTTCTTAGGTAGCGGTGATCTTTTTAATCCTTATTAGCAAAAGAAGCTTAACAATGCTTTTTATAATTAGCTATAAAAGTATATATATTATTACTAATTTTAGCCTAAGGGGGATTTTCTACTTAAAAGAAGCATTAAGCTAATTAACTAATGCTGCTATTATTATAAAAAGGCTTTTTTTTACTAGTTTTTTACTATTAATTACTTTAGCTTTATTTAACAAACTTTTTAACTTTTTGCCTTTAAGCAAAATATAGCAGAGGCTAGCTTTTCTCTTTTCTTTGCTTATTTTTAGCAATAGCTTTTTTTTGCTAGGGCTAATATGCTTAATTTTAGGCGTAGAAGAAACCCTTAACTAAGACTTTTTACTTTTTATTTTATGCAAAATAAGATTATTATTAGCGGTAATGGTGGTAGTAGTTAATAAACTAATATATAAGAGAACGGATATTTGTACTGTTATTTTCGGATATTTCACTGCAAAATTACTAGCGCGATGGCTGCACCTAATTAAAAGCTGCCCTTCAATAAGATCTAATAAGATAAGATTTTATACAAAACCCTACCACCTACCTAACCGCCTACCCTTTTAATTAATTAGTGTAATTAGTTCCTTAGCTTTATAAACAACCTTTAATACTTATACCTTTAGCTGCAAAAACTCTTAAAAGGCAGGCAATTAGACTAGCTAAACTACGTTATTAATTTAACAAGTGCTTTTTAGCTTTAAGCATAATTATAATACTTTTATTTTGCTAAATTAAAAGAATATTGCTATTATGCGCTAGGCAAAGAGAGATAAAGCGCTTATAGCTGCGTTACAACAGCCTATTGTTGTTGCTAACAACGAGGCAGAGGTTGTTGCTGATAAAGGAAATAAAGCTGCTAGCAATATAAGAAAAAAGGTATATAAAATAAGGTTTAGCAAGCTATTAACTAACGTTGATTAAGCCGTTAACTAAGAGGCTTAAAACTAGCAAAGCGCCTATTAAATAAACTATTAATAAACTAGCAGCAGCTATAAAAGAGATAATAAAAAAGTATATTTAAGTAGCAGCGTTATTTAATTAATTGCCTTTATAAAGGGTTTATAATATAGAAAAAAAATAAGAGTAACTGAAATGTGCTGTGACAGATGCTATATCTATATTGCTGCGATTTTGGCTAGGTTGCAGATGGTGAGGTTGATTTATACATCCACTAGCGATAAGGGGGCTACTTATAGTGAAATATCCGAAAATGACAGTACAAATATCCGTTCTTATATATAAACTTTTTGTTTCTCGCAGTTGTTGTCTTTTAATCTATTATAATAATAGTAATAGCCTTAGCGCCGTTTTTAATTACTTTTCTTATAATATTCTCTTTTATAAATAAATTTATTTTATAGCTAAAATCTAGCCTTATAGATTTGTAATAGTATATCTTATTTTATGCGGCGTGGTTAAAACTTTTAAAACACTTTCTCGCAAGCTAAAGATTATTGTTAAAAGGCAGTTTAAGCTTAAGAAAACTATTGGCAATAATAAGACTAAGACTTTCTATAGCAGCAAATTGCTAGCGAAGGAAAAGGCTAATTAAATAATAATTATTTTATTTGCCTTAAGTATAATTAAAATTGCTATATTAGCTATAGAGTCTTTAATACTAGTATTTATATCTTTTGCAATAACCCTTTTAAAGATAAAACTTAATTTTATATTAATTATAGTTAAAATTATTCTTTTAATAACTTTATAAGCTATAGCAACCACTATTATAATATTTGCAATTTATGCTGCAGTGGTAACGATAACCTTGATTTTCTTAGCCTAACATTTTTTTTTAGTAATCTGCTAATAAAAAAATTGTCACAGCGTTTTTGGTCCTAGCTTCCTTTTTTTAGCAAATAGCGTAGTTGTTTTTCTTAGGTACGCTAGCTTAAAATTTGCCCTTTAAATAACCTTACTATCTTTAACCCTCTTTTCCTTTATAACCTTAATATAATAGCACTTTTATAAATAAATTAAAAGCGCTTATGCAATTTTAACCGCTATATATATAATAAAGATAAAATAAAAGAGTATTTATAATGCTACCAGCGCTAGTTTTAAATAAAGCTAACTACTTTTAATATATGCTATAACTATATGCTAACTAACGCTAAAAAGCGCTTAGATGACTTTTTTTTATATTTGCTAAAAAATAATCTATAATTTAGTGTTTTGCCTAATTTTTCTCTGCCTACTTAAATTAAAGAGATAATTTTATCGCTAATTCACTGCTTTATTAATGTTATATAAATTTATAGCGCCTAATATAAATATAAAGGCTATATTGTCTACTTTCTTTATAATATTGGCAAAGTATATTGTTAAATTTCTCTTCTTTTTCAAAAGCTTAATATAGTCGTTTTCTGCCCTAAGAACGCTGCTTAAAATAGCTACCTTTAACGCTAGTTTAGCAAAAACTTTACTGCACGTTAAAATGTAGTTGTTGGCTGGGTAGATTATTTAATCTGCTATTATAAAGGCTTTCGGCAGCTTAGCATTATAATTAATTAGTTAAATATTAGCTAGCTTTTTAAGGAGGGTAATATAATAGGTTAGCTAGCTATAAAGGTAATTAATATAATTAGTATTAAAGCTATTAATGAAAAGGATAATAATCTTAACGATGCTAAGAATGCAGTAATTCCTACCTTTTTAGCTGCTTAAGCTAATATTAACGTATTATAAAGCCAGCTTTAAAGCTAGCAGCAGCAGCAAGAAAACACCTTTTTTATACTTTTTTATAAAGCATAGCAAAGCTACCTTAACGTCTCTTTTATTTAGTCTACCCCTATTAATAAAATAGCAAAGATTATTCTTATTTTCTCTCTAGCGTTTTAGTTGCTATATTTTAATAAAAAGAGTAATTATAATAATGCCTGCCAGCGATTTATTAACCTTAGCCTTTATCTTTAGCATTATATAAAATATTATAATAATTGTTTTATAAAGCACCTTTGCTTTTATTATGCTGCCTTTAACTTATAAATAAGGCATTAAGTTAACTTTAGCAATATATTCTTTGCTAAAAGGGTTTTTAGCTATAATAAGATAAATCTAAATAAGCTTAAGGCAGCGTTTAAGGATTAATCTTCTAAGGGCGTTAGTTTGCTTAACTCTATTATTTGATTTATTGCTAAGCTGCTAGATATTCAACTTTTTTAAATTACAAAGCATAATAAGCTTAAAGCATATATTTATACATTAGGTATGCCCTTTTGCTTTTAAACCTTTAGCGCTGTTAATAATTACTAGAGAAGCTTTTATTAGCATATGCTATGCTTTAAAAAGTGAAATAATGCTAATAAGACTATATATATAAAAATCTTGCAAAAGAATCTTTATAATAATCCTTATATCACAGCCTAGCACTTTTATTATTATTGCAAAGTATTTTTTAATAAAGTTTTTAATTTTAAGTTTAATATTAAAGAGAATTAGCATTAAATTAAGTTTTAAAGCAGAGGTTTCTCTTATAATTATAATTTATATTAGTTTAAAGGCCCTTTTTCTTTTAGCGATATAAAGAATGAGATTTAGTGTAATGCCTTTGCTTAGTTTTAGGGTTTTTATATAAATGCATATAATCCTTAGCCTAATTGTATAATAGCCCCTAAGGAGGGCAATGTTTTTACCACTATTGTTTTTAATTTTAAAAAGCCTAGCTGGGACTTTTTTTCATGCGTAATTAACTGTGTTTATCGCTATAGCTATTTTATTATATATTATCTAGTTAAAAAGAAGGGTGCTTAAGCTAACGCCTAGGGTAATTTTAAGCTAGTCTGCTATTTTTACTATCTTTATAAAAATTACCCTACTGCTTACTTCTCTAAAGATCTTAATTTAAATTAGTATATTTATAATAATAAAAGAAATAATAGTTGTTTTAATAATTATAATTATATTATTGCAGCGAGCTAGCTTGCTAATATAGATTTTTAGCTATATATTAATATTTAAGCTATAATTGCTTATATTGCTAAATATTGCA
The DNA here is from genome assembly GCA_026120015.1 of Dendrostoma leiphaemia. Lineage (NCBI taxonomy): Eukaryota > Fungi > Ascomycota > Sordariomycetes > Diaporthales > Erythrogloeaceae > Dendrostoma > Dendrostoma leiphaemia. Next base: position 2,487 of record JALRMF010000305.1, on the reverse strand, counting down.
GTAAAGTAGAGAAAAAAACTAGATTATTTTAAAAGCTGTTTTATAATATTTTTCCAAAGGTTTCTTTTAAGCAGCCTATTGTCTCCTTTATAGTTAAAATAATAAATGCCCTTTTTATAAAGCAGGACTAGTTTGCTTAAAAGGTTTGTTATATTTTTATAAGCATTTTTCTTTAAAAGAGCAATTAAGTAGTTGAGATTATAAACTGCTGCTATCTTAAGAAGTAGTTTTGTATAATAATAATTAATAAAGTCTAAGCACGTTTTAATTATAATTTATATAAAAAGTATTTTGTGTGTAATAAGGTTTATAAGAATCTAACTTACTTTGAAATGCGCAAGACCTAAAACGTTTTTTATATGTTTTAAAGGCAGTTTTCTAAGGCATAGCTATATATCTTTAACTATTTCTCTTAATATAAGCTAAAAGGCTACCAGTAAAAGAATTTTTGCTGTATTAAAATAATGCTATACTACTTTTATTGTTACTTTAATAAGCTAATAGATTTGGATAGCGAGCACTTTAATATTTAGTTTAAAGTATATATATGCTGCTATAGTTTTTACAATTATCTTTGCAACTATTATAATAAGCTTTTTAAAGCTATTAAAGATATTTTTAAAGACTTTAAAGAGTAAGAAAATAAGATTTAGTTTATAGAGTAGGAAAATATAGCAAGGGAGCTGCTTAACTGCCTTTTTAAAATAAAAGATATTAATATTTTAAGCATTTATAAGGTTGATTTTATAATAGATTAATCTCTCTATGTTGGCAAATAATATAATTTTTTTTTGAACTATTAAAAAAAGATTAAGCCAGTTAACTAAGTTAACTTTAAAATTAAAGATATCTTTAACAGCGCTATTAATTGCTTTAGCTATAAGCAGCACACCATCTACAATCTTTTTATAAAATATATAAAAGCTTTTAATAAAAATTATTATGCTTCTTAAGTTTTTTTTAATATTGATAAAAAGAGAGGCATTAGTAAGTTTTATATTATTAAAATAGTATTCTTTTATATTTAGCGTTTTAATAACCTTCCTAATAGCTTTATTGTCTAAGCTGCTCTTATAAGCGTAGCTAAAAATAATATTAGCAAATCTACCCTTTACTCTCTCTTTTAGCTGCTTATTACTAAAGGTAAAATAAGCGCCTTTTTAAATATTAATGCTAATGCTATTTATAACTAGCTTAGCAATATATAAATCTTTATTATTAATAAAAAGTCTATGGTTAATTTATATATGCTTAATATAATTAATTAATGCCTTTGCTAGATTTTTTATAAAAATTAGCTTAATTAGTTTAGCAATTAGAGTATAATACTACTAAGAGACTTTTTTCAACTGCTTTTTATAGGTAAAAAACCCTTTTACTATTAAAGTAAGCTAAAAAATAAAGATAAGGTTAGCGGCTATACTATATATTACTAGTTTAATTACATAATTAAGCTTGCTATTGTGCAAAGGTAGCAAAGTAATAAAAAGGCGCCGTTTTGCAAAGCTCTTAATAGCCTCTATATAAACAACCCTTTTATTAAAGACTAAAATCTTCTCTACACTTAAATTAGCTTATATTCTATAATAAAAAAGATTAATAACTTTGCTAATGCAATTTGCATTTACCGTACTTGCAAGCTTATTAAAAACTATAACTATAATTACTTTGCTGCCCTTAACCAACTAGCTATTTAAGTCTACACTACTAATATAAAATTTATAAAAGCATTAAAGGCATTATTTAAGCAGGCTAGAAATCTTTATATTAAATTTTTCTTTATGCTTAGCAAGCGTATAATGTTAATAAAGAATATTTAAATGCTTATTAACTTTATAAACAGCGCTTTTAAAACAGTATATAACTTTAGCTAAGCTAAGGGCGCTAATTTTTATAAAGAAGCTTTAGTTATTATCTTTGTAAAGTTTAATAAATATACTAGCCTTTTATTTAACTAGGCTACTCTTAATGCTAAAGATTGCCTTTCTACTATTATATTTATTTTTAAGAGTATAAAAGACTTTATAATAGGTAGCAAAGCTTGCTAGCGTATATAGTTTTCTTTTATTATTGCTTATATTATTATTATATATAAATTGCAGGGTATTATAATAAATAAAGCGGCTATAGACATTTTTGGCCGCGATTTTATGCTTAGTCTTATATATATAGCTATTTTGCAAATCTGCTTTTTAAATAAAGTTTTTTTTAATATTCTATTTAACCTATTCTCTTTAAGAGCAAAGGTATAAGAAAGCTTGCTAGCTTATAAAGCTAATCTTATTTGCTAAAGGTATAAATATATTATATTAAAGCTAATAGTAAAGAAATAGGCTTAATATAATAAAAAGCTTTATAGCATAGATTAAAAAAAGAATATTGCGTAGGCTAAAATATTAAGAGAATTGGTTATTAGAGTATATAAATAAAAAGATTTTTTTTAATAAGTAAATAAAAAAATATAAATTGCTTTTTTTCTTTAGCCCT
>JALRMF010000304.1:0-62292 GCA_026120015.1 Dendrostoma leiphaemia | reverse complement strand
GATTTTTTTATATTTAGTAAAGCTTTAGTAAATAAAGTTATTTTAAATTGTAAATTAGTTATTTATATATATAACCTTGTTTGCAAAGATAAATATAAATTTAATTTAAAAGCTTAAATCTTTATTATTTATAAATAATTAAGCTATTTATAAATATAAAAAGTTTAGCGGTTAAAAAGTTAAAAAGTATGTATTATAAGCTTTATTAAAGGTTGTTTGCTTATTAGGCAAAGTGTTTATTTAGTGTAGTATACTTAGCTTTGCTAAGGTTTAAAGTTTAAGCAGCAGCAAAAAGGTTAAATACTGCTTTTAGCTAGTAAATTAAAGCAATATAAATACTTTAGGCTTTTTATTCTAAGTAGCATTAAGCGTAATTTAAAGACTTAGCATTAATAATAATAATTTTTATACCTTAACTCTTTTATTATAAAAGAAGATTATTATTATTAAGTGATAATTTAGCGCTGTTAAACTTAAAAGGTGTTTTTGCGATTAGTAGTATTTTAGGTTTTGCTTAAAACTTAGCTTTTTTTAGCTCTTTATCTTTAGCGGCTATAAAAGAAATCATTGCTAAGATTAGGGTATTATTTGTCTATATACTTATTAAACTAAATAATAATAGTAGCCCCTTTGTAATTAAAAGATATAGGTTGTAGATTAACGTTTTTATGCTTAGCTTCTCTTAGTAGTAGCCTTAATACGTTGTAAACTAGTGTACTTTTACCTTAGCAATGCTATATAGTAGTTTAATTATCTAAATAATCGTTTTAGCAGGGTATTTATGTTTTAGTTTATTTAAAATAGTAGTTAAAATAGTATAGAATAATTTTATTTGCAACTGTGGGTAGGCTTGCGTAATATTATAAAGTAAAAGCGTTATTTTGTAACCTAGAAATAAGGGTGCTAGGGCAAAAAGCAATTACTGGCTTATACGCTAAATTATAGGCGATTGCGTAACCATAGCTTTTTTAGTTGTATTATTATAGCCTTAGATAATAAGGCGAAACTTTTTATAAGGCTTAAAGGTCTTACTTTTAATTTTCTAAATAATATAAAACTTAAATATGCGGTAGCCGCTATGTTTAGCTTTATTATATTGCTTAAAGCTAAAAATGCCTTAGCTAATAAGGTTCTTTATCTTATATATATTAGACTCTTTAAACAAAACTCTTAGCGCTGTAATAACGCTATTATTTTATAGCTTAACAGCTAGTTTATAATTACCTTTCTCTTTCTTTATAATATAGGCAGCAATAGTAACGTAGGCGGCGACCTTTTCTTTTAGTTTATTTTTAAAGCCTAATAGCCATTTTTGCTTACGTAGCTAAGGCGGCATAAGCGCCGTCTTTTTATCAGCGGCAGTTTTAGCGTTATTATTAATAGCTTTATCGTTTTTATTTTAAAAGGAAAAAAAAAGGTTAAGGTTTGTGTAATTTTAATAGTATAGTTAAAGAAGGGTAAATTAAAAAACAATAAGTTTGTTAATTATGTTTAAAGTAATATTATAACTATTAATAGCTATAATTTTATAAAAACTTTGCTACCTTTTTTTCTTTTGCTATATATATACCTTGCTTTATAAGGAAAGAGATAGTATTATGTTTATTATAAAACTATTTTTAATATTAAGGGCATTATTTACTTAGCGCTTAGCTAATACTTTGCAAAAAGTCTTTATAGCTTTTTAAATAGCCTTTGCTTGCTTAAAAGTTAAAGGCAATAAAGGAGAGTTTATTGTAATTTAAGGGTAGGCGCTAAAGACTAAAAGTATAAGCATTAAGCTATTAGGTTTTATTATATTATTAATAGCTTTAACGGTTATTTGCAAAATAATATTATTAGATATAGTGCTAGCTAGTTTAGCGTATAAAATTTTAAATACTTAGCAAAAGGGGCTATAATATTTCTTTAGTTTACTTATTAACTAATATACCTTTATAAGCACTTATTTACATATAATTTCTATTAGCTTAGCTTTGTTTTTAAACTTTGTTAAGGCAAAGTTTATGCTAGCGTTATATATAATAATGTTTAATAAGCTTTAATAAATATTAATTTAAAGTTAGCATAAAGCTTTCTATATAACTTTAGCTAATATAGATAAAAGAAAATATATATTTTAAAAGGCTATAAAGGCATTAACAATATAAAGAACAAGGCGGCTGTTTAAATATATTATATTAACTAGGATCTTATAATTGAAATTGTAGTTATTGTATAATGTAAACTTTAATTATTATAGCGCTAAACTGTTTATCTAGCAATAGTAGCAGAATTTTGTAATTAATTATAATGCCTTTTTATTAATATTATTATGCTTTGCCTTTGTTAGCACTTAGTATAGCTAACTTATTATTAGGTAGCTAAAATAACAATAAAGCTATTATAATTTAGCTTTTGAAAAAAAGGCTTTTGCTTATTTTATTTTGCTTAAAAAGAATTATAAGTAGCCTTATTTGCAAACTATTAAAAAAGCTTTATTGCCTTTAATTAACTTGTTTATAATATTATTAAAATATACTTTTAAATAGTTTATATTAGCAAGGCAAAGAAAAAAAAGTATAAGGGTTTTAAAAATATAAAAAGTAATCTTTTTAATAAGTATATAAAGAAAGATAGTGCTAATTAATATTACTATTAATTTTTTATTAAATTTAATAAAAGCTTAGCTAGCGGCTGCTTTATTAATCTAAAGAAATAGGTTTTTATATTAAAAGGCTATACATTGCTTTTTGCTAATAGTTAATACTTTTATAATACTTATATTAAAAAGAATACTTTGAAAATAAAGTTTAAAATAGCGATTTTTAATAAAGAATTATATAGCTAGAGTATTTGCCTTAGAGAGGCTAAAGGTATTATTACTTATTATATAGTGTAAAAATGCTTGGTTTATAAGGTATTGGGTAATAGCGGTGCTGTTTTTGTTATTTTTATTAAAGTTTTTATAGTTATTATTACTTTATAGCTATTATTAGTTAAGGTTATGTTTTTTATAATTTGTTAAAAAGGCTGCAAATTTGTTTGCTAATGTGCTTATAAACTTATATTAGGCAATATACTAATTTTTTGCCTAGCGGTGTTTGTTGTCCAAGTGTTTAGTTAACTAGCAACCTTTCTTATTATAAACGTAATACTTTTTTTTTTAATTACTATAATAATTACTTTAATTATAGTTATTATAGTTATAGTTGCTAAAGTTGCAGCTATTATTATAGTTGTTATTGCAGTAGCTATTATATAAATAAAAGCCTTTTTTACTATAAAAGAGGCCTTAGCTATAATTATTATTATAATAATAGTTTAAATAGTATTAATTATAAAGCTTTTTGTTTAGTTTATTAGCAATTATTTAGTAAAAAGAAAAATAATTAAAGTAGGTTTTAATTAATAAATATAAGTTTAAAAATGATTTCTTATATTTTTTTGCTAGCTTAAAAAGAGCGTGTTTAAGTTTGTATACTTTGTGGTATATTTAGATTATTATAGTCCTTAGGGCTTTTTTACCTTTAAAATCAGGGCTAAGGGCGCGTTAGCATAGCTGCAGTTTGTTAAACAGGGTTTAAAGTATTTTGTAAGGGCTTTTTTTAGGTAGTTGTAGCTTTATCTTAGTAAATGTTATAAAGGTTTAGTTAATATAGTAATAGTAATAGTTTACCTTTATATTAAAGTGCTTTTTAATCTTTTAATATGCTAATATAAAGTTATTTTGCTATTTAAGATAATAAATATAATAAGTTTTAGTTTAACTTATAAAGATATAAAGAAATATAGCGTAGAATTGCTTAGCAGCAATGCTTGCATGCTAATAAATACTAAAGAAGATTTATACCTTATTATTTAGCAGATTATATAATTTACCTATATATGCTTTTTTATAATCTTATATCTTTATAAAAAGGAAAGATAGATTAGGGTTAATTAGGTTGTTTTTAATAGAATAAAAAGGGAGAGTTTTATATAGGTTATACTTTAAGAGAGGGGTTTAAGGTAAGGGTGCGTTTGTTGCTAGGTATGATTAATCTTGTTATATATATATATAAATAGGTTTCTTAAGCGAGTTAAAAGATTTATATTAATATATTAGTTTATTATATTTTTTAGTGTTTTTTCTCTCTTATATAGGTGGTAATATAGTTGCTTAGTTGAGATAGAGAGGCTATCTTTGTTAAGAGAGGTGGTTGTAAGTTTAAAGAGTAGGTTAATTTAATTAAGGAGGAAGAGGGGGAAATTGGTTTAGTGGGAGAGAAGGTTATTGTTGTGATTTTATTGCCTTTTTAATAGACTTTGTTAAGGGGGCTTTTGCTACTTTAAATGGTTGCGATAGTAAGCGGGTGCTAGGCTTAAAGGTAGTTGCTTTAAGCTTTTTTTTATCTTAAAAAGGTAGGTTTTTTATTGTAAGGAGGGCTGCAAACTGCTGTTTTATCTCATTTTTTATTTTTTTTAGTATAGACTCTTTGTTTACAGAAAAGTTTTTTTAATTTGTAATAGAAACTTATGTTAACTATATTAAATATCTCTTTAGTTTACTTATTAAATTTTTTTTAAAAGGCATAAAAGAGGTTATTATTATAGAGCTTTTTAGTAATATAGTTATATATTGCTTTTGCAATTAAAGTTGTTAAGTATACATTAGTTAAATCTACTGTAAGGGGGGCAAATTAAAGGGTTAGATTAATAATAGATTAATTAGTTTTATTAACTCGGCTTTTTTTATAAGGTTTTTGTGTATAAAGTTGCTAGGAACAGAGATTGACCCTTGGGCAGACCTTTTGTTGTTTGCCATTGTTAACAATTATATAAAAAGGTAAAAAAGGTTATTGTTAGTTAGTTAAAAAAGGGTTTAATATATTAATAAACTATTATTAAAGGGTATAAAATAGAATTACGCAAAAGGAAGCAACGCTAGGGAAACTTAGCTTATATATTCTATTTGCTTTTAGAGGGGTTTTTATATAAATAGGTAAATAGTAAAGTAGTTGCTAAGGTAATAAAGTATAATCTTTTGAGTTTTAGTAAATATATTTTAATTATATAATAGGGAAAGATTATAAGATTTGAAAGGGTTATTGTTATTGTAGAAAGGATTAGTTTTTAAAGCATAACAAAGATAGTAATATATATATTGCTAGGTATAGTTGTTAAAAGGGTTATAAAGCTATTTACAATATTATTTTGCATTAAGGACGCTTAGCAAGCGTAATATATAAATGAAAGCTAGTTATAAAAATTAGCATAGTATCTTTTCTCGCGAGATCTTAACGGCGTTGCTGTTAGCAAACTGCTTTAAAGGTAAATTGTTTCTTTTACCTTATTGTTTATAGTTAATTAATTTAACTATTAATTAATATTAGTAAGGTTTTATTTGGTTAAATAGTGCATTATTGGGTTATGCAATATATTTATTCATTAGTAGTAGTTAAAAGGAAGGGAGGCTATTTACGTTGGGAAACGAGGCTATAAAAGGTGGCTTATGTCCCCTTTTGTTTCACACTAGCCGTGGCCAACTAGCGCCGGTCTGCGGCGGACCGGTTCTTTAATCAGATAAACGTAGGCCCGGTCTTTTCTTCCAGCTATGAACCTATAAGTAGAGTAGATTATAACTTAAGATATTCTCATCTCTAATATTAAGCATTCTTTTTTTTGTTAAATCTTATATAGCTTTAATTTTAGCTTATAAATAAGATCCTTCCACAAAGTAACAATACTATTATAAGATGGCTTATTACAGCTTTTTCTAACAATTATACTAATCTTTTAATATAGCTTTATTACAATATAAGGTCTAAAATCTATCTATCTTCTAATATATAGACTTCTCTTAATCAAAAGAGGGTTTTAGCTGTAATTATATACTTTATCAATAGGCAATATTAATAGCACACTTAACTAATTGCTTTAAGGCTTATTAACAGCTATTATATTAGCAAAAATATAGCATATTATATAGCTAAAATTGTAAACGAGTTTAAGTTAGCTAAGAGGATTAGCTAGCTTATACTTAATAACTATAAGGCTAACAATAAAGCTATACAATTACTATTTCGTAAGATGCTAAATTTAAACCATTATAATAGCCTCCTGCTTTGCAAAGAGAAAAAGTATTGCTATTAGGGCTATATAATCAACCTTATAGTTTAAAGATTCCTGGCAGGCAACTTAAAAGCAGTCTTGGAAATTAAAGCTAAAAATGCTAATCTAAAGGTAAATTTGCCCTTGCAATATATTATCACTATTAACCTTACAACGCTATATTAAAATCAAACGCAGGCGCTCTAGCAACTTTATAATAAACTTAAATTTTACTAAAAAAAAACTAAACTAATCCGCTACGCCTATTAAATTACTATTTATATCAGAGGCAGCCCTTAAAAGATTAAAGCTTTTTAGCAACTTTTCTAATAACTTAAATTTGCCTCTTATTAAGTTAGCAGCAGCAATCTAATTAAGGATTTTACTAATAGCCTTATTGCAAAAGCTACTGCTTAAAATGCTACTATAGCACTGCTAGCATTACTAACAAATCTAATAAATTCTTAAACTAATAATATTACTAAAGTAATTAATATAAAGATAATATAATAAATAAAGTAAAATTTAACAAAGGCAGAAATCTTAAGCTTATTATATATAAGAAAAGCTATTAATTACCTTATAATAAGCCTTTATAACAAAAGCAAAAAGATTACTCTTTTAATAAAATAAAAATAAGCTATTTTTAAAAGTATTTAACAATTGCTTAAGCCATTTTTCTACTATATAAAATACTATAAAAGTAACAATGCTGCTATTTACAATATATTATCTTTATTATAAAACCTTAAAAAGCACTTATGCAAATTTTTTAAAAAATTTAATAGCGGCAAAACCTACCTAAAGAAAAAAATTCATAACTAGATTACTATTTTACCAACGCTTATTTCAATGTCTTTATAATTATCACAACCTTTTTAACCCTTTCCTTTACTTAGCCCTTTATAATAACTATAATAATCTCTTTTTCTTAAATAATACTATTATAAAACAATTGCTTAAAAAACACTAAGGCAGCAGCAGCATAGCAAAATTAAGCTAGCTATAATAAAATTATTATAAAAAAAAGCTCTACTAAACATTATAGCAAATAATTATAAGCTTGCTAGCATAAAGTTTTTATAGCACTTTATATAGCAAGCAATAAAAATATTATTGTAATATAAGCATAAGCTTCTTAAATGCTTAATATACTTTGTTATTAGCATTTTATACCTAAGATATTATCTTTATAATATATACAAAGCTATACTAAATATTGCTAAAATTATTATAAAAAACTTTAAAATCTTTTATAGCAAATATTAAGCGCTTTTATTATTATTTACAATGCTTTTGCTATAGTTAGCTTTAATAATAAAAGGCTAACAAACGTTGTTTTTAACAAATAATAAAAGTAATAATAAACACTAGCAATATAAAACTAAGCTTTAAAGATACCTTAAAATAAAAATCATTCTTATAAACAATTAAAAAAGGGCATTTAACCTTTTTTACTAATAGCGCAATTACTAAAAAGACTACCTTACTCTATCTTAAATAGCTTTTAATATATTATTTATTTCTATAATGTCTATTAAATATAAGTAAATTTTTAGCTAAAAAAAGCTAATAATAACCTTATAAAAGCTTTAAATAAAGACATTAACTATTAAGACACTATTATACTTAAAAAACTAGTTTAAAAACAGGTTTTATAATAGTCTAACGAAGAAAATAAGAAAGAGAGAGATTAGGACCAACGAGACCAAGGCATTATAAGCCTCTCTATTGCCTAATCAAATAATTAAAATAAGCAGTCTAAGCAGTCAATAAGCTTAAAATTTTAGCCCAGTTAACAGTTTAGCCTAAATTTAGCAGTAAACAGTTTTGGTATCTTGAACTGAACTAACTGAACTGTGTGGAACGCTGTGTGCAGGATCGTATGGGGGATTTCCTATGTACCTATCCAGACATGGGAAAGTTCAGAGGCTCTCAACCAGTCAGCCCATCCTCGGCCCATAATTGAAGGTACGAATCCTTTGCCCGCATAATGGTAGATTTCATTAGCCCACATTCCCGGGCGGTACGAGGTTCCATTTGCGGATGATACCGGACGTCATCGAGCAATGAGCATTTACGCTTGGGCGCAAGATCTTTGGCATGCGCAAAACTGCCGCTCGGTGATTTGGTGTGCTTTGCTGGACGGGCGTCAACTTGCTGTCAAGCCAACCATCCAAGTACGGATCCTAGGGTAGGCAAACTCGACGTGATTGCCACGCCTGAGATGGTAAGCAGTCTGGTGTCACCCTGGATTGGCCCGCGTTGGGAACTCTGCCAGCTCTGGTGCATGTAAGATCACTAGAGCGGCATCGTGAAACCACACTTTGTGCGGGTGGACGCGGGGGCCCGACTCCCGGGTGGTGGACGGCGTTGGGTTTGGCAGCGATGGGCCCCTCTTCTCTCCACCGTCACCCAACCTTAGAATTGCAATCAGGCCGAGGTGGGTGTTGTGCAGGTTCTATATCCCGACGAGAAGTATTACCATTCGGTTCTAAGTGTTCCAAATCTTCCAAGTCCACCTCGGTGAGTATTATGCTTTGATTGCTAATTTGCTAGGGACCTGTACAGTCTGGTGGACTTGAGAGCAACAATCATAATCCAGGTATTGGCTGTTCCAATACCAAGGTAGTCTTTACAGAGTATTCTATACAAGTCTCATTGTTCAAATAGACACACTCTATGTACTTTTCAAAACAGCTCCTTGCTTGTAGGAGAGTTCATGAAGACACCTACAGTACAGCTTCCATGTACCAATTCAACTGTGTAATTTTGGGTGTCTACAGAGGTAAGTTACATGGGGACCCCCGGGGACTTTCCAGACCAGTCAGTGTTGGGTCAAGCTCCACCCTCTTACGTAATCCCGCCGTTCTGAATTGAACGTCCTCTGCCGGCGCCGGGGCCGGCAGGGCTGTCGTCGTCCCCAAAATTTCGCTGCACAAAGCATCACAGCATGACCATAAAACTCAGCCATTGCGTCCCTGCAATGGCGCGAACAGGTTTCCTGACCTTCTCATGACGCACATACGACCCTCTGTGAGCTTCTTCATCCCCTAGGAAAAGCCGCATCGCGATGCTGTCACGCGCCATCATCCGACCCGTCGCGGGCTCGCGTGCCGCCTCGCACCACGCCTCTCAGCACGGACTGCGGCCCCTCCTCGCGACAGCCTCTGCGCCGGCGCCGCATACCAGGCCCCGCAGGGCAGCCGGCAGGTGCTTGGGCGGCACAATCGCCAGGCCGTCGTCGACCTCCTCCCCCGCGCCTGCCGGTCGCTCTCACCAGCGCGTCCTCACCATCTTCGAAGACGACACCAACAAAAGCCCCCAACCACCACGCCCCGAGGCCGAGGAGGAGTGCATCCCCGGCACGCCCATCCGCATCCTGCGCACCGTCGCCGACGTGCGCCGGTGGACCTCGGCCGTCAGCGACCCGCTCTCCTCGCCGGACGACCAGGGCGTCGCCCTGGTCCCGACCATGGGCGCCCTGCACGCGGGCCACACGAGCCTGATCCGCCAGGCGGCCGAGCGCGGGCACGACAAGATCGTCGTCAGCATATACGTGAACCCGGCGCAGTTCGGGCTGGGCGAGGACCTGCACAGCTACCCCAAGACGTGGGACGGCGACTGCGCCGTCCTGACGGAGCTATACCCGCAGCTGCGGGACATCCTCAGCGGCCGGGGCGCGGGGGCCGCTGAGAAGAAGAAGCTCGAGATGGCCGTCTTCGCGCCCACGACGCCCGAGATCTACCCCTCGGGCTTCCCGGGCCAGGAGCCGGACTCCAAGGGCAGCTTCGTGACCATCACGCCCGTCGGGGAGCTCCTCGAGGGCCGGACGCGGCCGACCTTCTTCCGGGGCGTCGCGACCGTGTGCATGAAGCTCTTCAACATCGTGCTGCCCTCGCGCGTCTTCTTCGGCCAGAAGGACGTGCAGCAGACCGTCGTCGTCCGCAGGATGGTGCGCGACTTCCGCATGCCCGTCGACGTCGCCGTCGTCCCCACCGCGCGGGAGGCGGTCGACGGGCTCGCCCTGAGCAGCCGCAACGTGTACCTCGGCGCGCGGAGGCGCAGGGTCGCGCCCGTCCTGGTGAGCGCGCTCAGGGCCGCGGAGAAGGCCTACCTGGGTGGAGCTCTAGATGCTGGCGAGATCGTGCCCGCGGCGCTCAAGGTCATTCTTGATGTGATGGGCGAGCAGATGAAGCTGTCGACGAAGGAGGGCGTCATGTTTGAGATGGACTACATCTCTCTTGCTGATCCCGACACCATGGAGGAGCTCGAGATGGTCGACCCGGCCAAGGGAGCGATTCTGAGTGGGGCAATCAAGATGCTACCTGTCTATGAGGCGCAAGAGGGAGAAGACCTCGGGCACAACAACGGCCCGCCGGTAAGGTTGATAGACAACATCATCCTGCCACCAAGGATATGATCGGTGGGGATCAGAAATCTCGAGCTCTATGACACAGACGGAGTTTCTGTGGGCTAGTCGGCATGCTGTCGAAATAGAGAGGGGGTGCGCGACGAGCGCGTGCAATCAAGATGCATACCGCAGTTATACCCAGAATCTTCATTGTGTATTTCGTTTTGTCCCAAGAATGTGGTATTCCGTGCCCTACACATGAAGGCGCCCACCCTCGTGTCGCACCGTCAAAAGTGCCGCATCCACAACGTCGCTCATACAAATACAACACCATGCACCCAAGATATACAATCCCTCAAGGCAATCGACATGTTCGCAATCACATCACAACTTCGTCCTCTTCTCCAACCTTCTCCGTCTCTTCCCGTCCTTCACGCTCCTCTGCAGCGCCATGGCATCCTCACTGCTCAGCGTCGGGAAACTCGCGCCCTCGCTCACCTTGCCCTTGCCCTTGCCCTCTCCACTGACAGCTTGCACAAACAGCCTCCTCCCCAGCACATCCGTCAGCCCGACGACGCGCGTGCTCACCGTCGCGCCGTCCCGACGATTTTTCCCCTCGCGCCGGCTGCTCGCAATCTTCTCGGTAAAGTTCCACAGTCGCGAGCCGAGGGCGTTGAGCACGCCCGTCTGCGGGTCGCGCGGCGGCTGCCACTCCGGGCTGAGGCGCAGCCGCGGAGGGACTTTACTGTCCTTGGACTTGACGACGTCGATGATGCCTTCTTCCTCGAAGCGCTGGTATGAATTCTTGAGAGTTTCCTTGTTGACGGCTTCGAAGTAGGAAAGGTCACCCTGGTGATAGAGCGTCTTGCCAAGCTAAGCGTACAAATGTCAGATCGGCGTCTCGTGTGTGCAACAATTCCAGCGGTGAGGGCAGGGAGAAGCTTACCAGTTGTGCACTGTTATGAGCTTTGGACACCTCGACCCAGACCTCGGTCTGAAGCCCCGGTGGTGGCGTCAGGCCCATCAGCGAGACGGCGGCCAGCCAACTGGATTCTATAAATGGCCAGATCAAGAAGCAGTAGAAGTCGTAGTTCTCCCGCCCGACCTGTCTCTCTCTGTCCGACAATCCAATGGTTGTGATATCACCCTTCTCATCCCTCTTCAGCGTAATCACTTGATCGGCTTCGAGGCCTGCAAGCGTCCTGTTGAGGTTGACCGCCAAACCTTCACCGGAGAAGATGAACTCGCCTCTGAATAACGACGAAAGGAACAGCACCTGCTCTCTCAAGTCGTTGAACGAGATGTCCTGGATCGCAGGCCCACCGCCCAGCTTCACACGCGTATACATGCCAGCGCTCACCAGCGCCTCGCTGATAAAGAGATGAATCGTCATGTTCCTGTAAAAAGACAATTGGAACCGGTCCACGGCGTAATACGTAGGCTCGGCCAGTCCCTCGACAACGCCCACCAAGTCCTTGCCGAGCACGTCTAAACCACGTTCGATGACAACCGACAACGGCGCGTTGCCAAAGTGCGCGACGCGACCGCCTTTCGCTCGTACTCGCCCAATGAGCCACTCCACGCGCCTGATCAGCTCGGCCTTGCCGACACCTCGACCCCGAAGGGTGAGCAGCACGGTACCGATCAGCGCGGTCGGCATTACCACTGAGACATCGTTGATATCGGCAAGAACCTTGTAGCCCATCGTGCGGAGGAGCTTTTGCCGGAGTATAGGGTCAATCTGACGGTCTGTGTCAGGTTGTTGCGAGGGAGATCGGCCGAGGCGGGTCAACTGCTCGTCGATGAAGCCGCGCAGACTCCAGGGCTCGTGGAATCGGACGTCTACTCTGCCCAGGCGGAGAGATAGAACTGAGGAGCCGCCGGAGAGGAAGTCGGCGAGATTTTCTTTCCTCTTTGGCACGCCAAGGAGTTCAGTGACATATCCTTCTGTTTCGATGACCTTGTCGTATTGTGTGCTGACGGGGCATATGATGGTGTCCTGGACGCGCCCTGACAGGATGCTGTCGATAATAAAGCCCAGGATTCCAAACTTTGGTGACAGTAGCTTGCCTGTCCTCGAGCGCCCACCCTCGATAAAGCACTCGAAATTGAAGCCACCTTGCAATAGCGTGTCGATGTACGTCTGTACCAACGTCGTATACAGTGCATCATCACCAAACGCCCTTCGGATGTAAAACGCCCCGGCATGCTGTAAGAAGCTTCCAACCAGTGGGAAGTTCAAATTGTCTCCAGCAACGACCACCGGTAGCGCAATACCCAGTCGATAACAAATAAGCTGCATGGAGACATAATCAACGTGCGACCGGTGACAGGGTAGAAACACAATGCTCTGCTTCTTCGCCGCCGCCCGCTCCGCGACACTCCGCAGCCTCAGCACCTCCTCGCTGGAGACATGAATACCCTGATGGTACGCCCTCGTCAAGAGCTGCGTCACGAGGTAGTACGCGCCCCTGATGAACGTCTTGCTCTCGAATTTGCAAATCATCTGGTCCGTCCACTTCTCCGCAACCTCCCTCAGGCCAACCTCGAGGGCCAGCCGCCGTTGAGCCCTCCTCTTGTCGTAGTCCTTGCTGCTCTTGTACCCCAGCAGGCCCTGCTTGTCCTCAACGTCGAGCCGGCAGTCCGCCAGCTGCGAGATGCGCGCGTTCAGAAGCGGGGCGGACAGAACCGCGCCCTTCATGTTGTCGCTGAAGCCCTGGTAGAAGATGGGCTGGCCGATGACGTCGTCGTAGGCGCGCCAGCCCGTGCCGGAGACGTAGAGGCTGACCTCGCGCAGGAACTGCAGCGGCTCGGAGCGGAAGTGCGCGGATTGTTTCATCAGGGCTTCCTCCTCTTGCGCTGCTGCTGTGGTAGCGGCGGCGGAAGATGTGGTCGCGGGTGGTTCAACATAGCCGGAGGGCTGCAGGGTGATCTGGTCGCCGAGGATTTGCAGGTCGGGCGCCGAGTTTCGGCTGGAGTCATCGTCGCCGTTCGCCATGTTGGACTATTACGCCGTGTCTGTGGCTATTGTTTGGGTGTTATGGAGAAGCGGGGAGAGTATCGTCGGGTATCGTCAGGTGTCGCCGGTGTGTAGATGTTCCAGCCTATTTGCTAGAACTTCTGAGATTGGGAGTTTGGCGACGAGGGGTCTCATAGTCTGCATTTATCGGTGGAGATGCTATGCCCATGCCAGGCGCATGGTGACAGCCTCAAGAGTCTGCCGTTGCTTCAACGCTGGTGGGGAAGCGAGTGAGTGTGGGAATGAGGTGTTGGTGGACTTGACGTTCAAGACGGCTTTGCCATGCGGAAGGCCGAGGGATGGTGGCACTGTGGGGTTTCCATTGTTACTGCCGAGATACTGTGTGACCCCAAGGAATAGCATGTGAAGCTTGCGGAATGACGCTAGCATTCCCCAGATTTGTGTAAGGAGGGCCCCTGCAGAATGGCAGGCGGGCCCTTGCAGGGTATTTGGAGAGCCACTTGGGGTATTGGAGCTTTGCAATGCGGCAGGTTCCCAAAGGTTAGGAAATTTTATGAATCTCATCCAGACCTCAACACATGACAACACCTTTGGTCCGCGCTCAAAAACTCGCTCGATGGACGCCACACAGCTGCTTCAAAAGTATCGACATACCGTAATGCAGCAAACATGACGTCCAGAGAACCTCCAATCACCCAAGCGCTCCTCGCGCGTGCGCACTCCCCAACCTCCGCCGAGCGCATCTACACCGAAAAGATCCAACATCGCGCCATCTTCCTGCGCCCGACCTCTCCCCCGCCGCAAGTCACTGCGAAACAAGCTCGTCGAAAGGAACGCGAGCGCAAGGCCAAAGAGCGCAAGAAGGCCCTCAAGCCCAAGCCACTGTCCGCCAAACAGCGACGGAAGCTTGGCCTGTACAAGGTCCCACGCGAGGGTCAGAAATACGCCACATTCCTACCGCTCCACGATCTCTGGCTGGGCTACGTGAGGGAGATACTGGGGAACGATGTCTACACTGGTGGCCAGGGCGCTGCGGCGAAGCTGTCTGCGGCGGACTTCCACGGCGCTGAGGTCGAAGTCGTGAGGAGTGGCTGTGTTGGGAGAGTTGGGATCAAGGGTATTGTGATCAAGGACACGCGTTTCGTCTTCGAAATCATCACACCGAAGAACAATATTAAGATGGTACCGAAAGAGCACACTATGTTCAGGGTCGAAATTCCTCCAACGGGTGCCCCAAGACCCGAGGAGAACGAGCAGGGCGAGGCCTCGGCACCAGCGAAAAATCTGGTCTTCGAGATGCTAGGTGATCAACTCACGGTGCGAGCGGCAGATCGGGCGAACAAGAAGTTCAAGGCGCACTTCTTGAAGAACATATGAGAGCCAGACATCAGACATCAAATGCCGAAGCTTGAGTCCTCATGGCATGACGCGGTCATGATGGGCCACACTGATGCAGCAGGCTGTTCTTCAACCTCGAATCGACAGGCACAAAATCTTGCGGACGAGCCAAATTCGGCTTCGATTGTTGTGAAGGAGTCGATTGGTCGCAATGTGCCTATATTTGCCTTCCATCAGTTGGGCCGGCAGCATGGCACGGTCTGGAAGTTCAAGAGCTTCCGCGGCGCAACTGCACTCGTGTACGACACCATCGAGTCCATCTCTCGACGGAGCGGAAGCGAATATGAGCATATCCCGTATTGGAGAATACCTCGCTCATGTGCAAAAGAAAGGCAGCATCTTCATCATTGGCTCGAACCTGGTGATGTAGATCCTGACGGTGACGACGACTCAGGAATGGTGACCGAAAACACTATCTCCAGCGTCAGAGGCATGGATTGGGTTCTTGTTGCTGAAGCCTAAGTCTCAGAGACATAGGTTGGTTGATGGCTTTGACTCTCACAACACTGAACTGGAACGAGCGATACACTGACATCGTTTCCAAGTGGACGAAACCTTCCAACGTGTATCTCAAGGGACGACAGACCTGCATAAGGCTCCTTGGGAAGGGAACTCCAAAAGACAGTGGCATGGCATGTTATCATTCGGCTATGCTTTTTTACCGAAGTAATTCATGATGGTATTACCTGGTTGTGGCTTCTGTTTTCCTGGAGTGCCTCCCTCAGTCTTCTTTCCGACCTCCATTATTTCCAGTAACTCTTCAAACTCCTTCACGGCAACTATCCCACCACTGGCTTCTTTGTGGCCTCGAGCGAATGATTCCCCAAGTCTTTCTCGTAAAGTCTCGTCCGGAGCTCGCGCCGCAATGCCTCGAAGGATCTCTATAATATTCACAGGGGGGTCTCTCGACCTGGCCGACCGTGGTATTCGACAAGAGAAGTTCACCAGCCCCGGCAGATATCCCTCATTGGCAACCATTATGACTTCCAGTTTGGCCGATTGAAGATGTCCTGCCCACCGCGTGGCAATTACAGGGTGGACCTGTGCTTTCGAGTTGATTTTGAACACCGCAATCTTGGCGTCTGAGCTGAACTTTGGGGCCGTGTGGGTGCAGCGCTCGACCTCGGCGTTAACTTCTGCCCTCGCGGCCAGCAGCTCCTTGTTCTTGAGGAGATTTGACGGCGTCTCCGCGGCGGTCAGGGCAGTCCACGCCGCGGGCACGTTGAACGCCGCTGTCCGCCTCGGCGCGTTGATGAGCGACACGGCATCGTTGAGTGCCTTCTTGGTGTATCTTTTGAACGCCTCCTTCATGTCGGGAAAGGGCGGCTCCCACTTCAACATATTGCCGAGGTCCCCGTGTGTGCCCATGACGCAGAGCCAGTCGCAGTATCTCTCGACATCGTCGTGGAGCTCCCGGCATATGAGATACGTCAGGAGTGAACTGGTGGCCACCGGTGGACTGTCACAAGCCGTGACGTGTTTCGAACCTTCGGGGAAGTCGTCCTCGAGTGCGTGGTGGTGGTCGATCACCAGTGTCTGACGGGATTCGTCGACCACGGGAGGAGACTTCCTGGATCCCTGGTCTAGCACGAATATGTATGCCGGGTCGTGCGCCGACATGGCGGCCTTTTCTGTCTCATCGTGGATGCTGGTACCCTTCTGGAGTAAATGCGCAGCAATAAGCTCGGGCTTGAGACCAAGCAAAACCAACGTCTTTTGCAGTATTGCACCGGACGTCAGGCCATCGGCGTCCTTGTCTGGCACTATCAACGTCTTCTTGCCAGCTGAGACACTATACACAAGTCAGATATCTTGGGTCGTGCAAGAAATACATGGCCGAAGGTCACTTACCACTCCAGTATGAAGTTCTGGGCTGTCTCTATCTGGTCTTGAGGCGCAGGCCAAATGATCTCCCCAGACCCTGTTCTCCGTGATGGCGTTGCATGATATTCAGGCACTTCAATCCGGCGTTTCTTGGATTTCGTCTCGCTCGCTTTGGTCACGACACTCCTCTTCATTGTCGCCTTGAGTCTAGGCTCTGCGCCAGTTAGGAGACCAGCTCGAAGAAAAGTCGACAGCAATGATGCCGAGACAGATGTTCTCGTGAGACGGCAGTACGATTTCCTGCGCGAAATGCTGTGGAAACTCATAGAGGCTGTTTCCAATGTTGATGTTACATCTCAAGTTCCTCGCCTGGGGCATGTCCAAGGAGACCCATCCTAAGAACGGTATAGAGTGGTGACGTCGGCGGCTCAGAGCCCCTACCCAGATACTTGAAACGTTTCGTTTTAGCCGTCAGGGCCGTCAAGCTTCACGTCACGGTAGGGCTGACTTGCCGCTAAGGACGAAACCGAGTGTGAACATTTCAATTATTTCTAACATTGCCATGGGGATGTTGTAGCTGGCACAAAGACTTCAATTTTCTTATTTGATTTGATAACTTGATTTAGCTAGATACTGTGTCAGACCCTATCATCCATCCAGCATCACAAGGGAAGCCAAAGTGATGTTCCCACGCGCGAATGATTCAAGACAAAAAAAGTCAAAATTCACTAGCAAAACTGATCGCTGTTACGATGCTAAAGATGCCCGAATCGTCTGAGAAAGCAGTGGCCTCAACATACAACACGACCTGCTTGCTCCACTCACTCAACGTTCACTTCTTGCAGGCCGGACACTGGCACCCAGGCTCAACAACCACACTGACAGTGCACGCCTCCGTGACTGTTGACGTCGGCACTGGCGGTATTCCAACCACTTCTCCCGGGGCGCAAGACGTGGGAGCCAACGGACAAAAGCACTTCGGCACGGGCTTGGTCGTCGACACCGTGATAGTCTCCCGGCAGTGATGGTGGCCGTGATGCGCTCCGTCGTGAGGGGCTTCGACCGGTGGGATCCCAACAGGATCAGCAGGAGCGGTGATCATCGGACCGCCAGGGTTGACATTACTCGGGTGGTGGACGCGGCCGTGAAGATGCCTATGGGCGTGACCGGCTCCATGGGTGTGTCGTGGCTTGATCACGTCCACAGATGTGCAGGTCGGGCAGAGTCCGCACCACAGCGGGTGCCCGACCTGGACGGACTGGATGCATCGGTCCGGGGACATCAGGGTGTTGGTGAACAGTGGCGGGGGAGTCGGTGCTGTGGGCTCGCCTGGGGAACAGACGGAGCTGGGTGCTATGCACACTTGGCGGCCGCCCAGGCAGTAAAAGTCGTTGGCCTGGGTTGTGGTGATGATAGCAGTGGGAAAGGCGCATCTAGATATATGCGGAGCGCCCATGGCTCTGCATGGTCGAAAAGAAATCAGTACTGGTAACCTGGTGTAGCTCCCTGAGAGACAATCGCTATGAGAGCTCGAGCCAGAGACTCCTCCCCTCCGATCGATCGATCCTGGAAAGGAATTGCAGCAGTAGTGTCCAAGCGACGCAATGATCGTCAAGGACATGTGCAAATTCAGCAGGGCAACGGGATTGACGGGATTGAAAATTTGCTTACACTTGCAGGAGAAGTCCGAGACCAAGGGCGGCTTTTAAGAAGGTCGACGATATAGACATATTACGATTGCAGAGTGTTTCAGTCACCATGTGAGAGCAGAGTCAAACTCTTGTGAAGGCGCAGTTCGTAAAATTCTTAAGCTGGGTCACCAAACCTCACGACTCTCGGGTTTGTCACCTCCTTCTTATAGCCTCCAAGACCATATCGCACCTGTGACGATCACCGACTTGCCCTACTGACCTCGGTCTCACTGTTGGTGTATAGTCTCATCTACCCAAGTACATAGGTAGTAACAAGGTCTGGGGGCCGGTGTCAAGTCCTCAGCTTGGCTGGGTAAAAGGCTGGATGGTCAGCTCAGCCCCATCATCCCTTGTTTCCCGCCGTCTTGAGTCTTGTGCTGACATTGGGCATGGCCCACGCCTTTTCTCGCCGTCTTCAGGAATGAACGGCAGCCACAGAGTGGTGGAAACGTCGCACACTTTCCTGTTGCAGGTCCTACTATGGTCAAATTGGAGCATCTCCTACTTGAGTTTCCCCTTCAGCTTACTATGAAGTCGAAAGAAGAAATTCATACGAAGAATCCTAGGGTTTGTGTTGGTTCTCTAGCAAAACATACAGGAAATCACTTTCCCGCTCATCCTGGAGTTGTTATATCAAGGGATGGTCACGGATCACGAGTCCACGTTTGGGTGGGACCTTTTGTCTCACCTGCCGCGTCTAAGAATGAGCGCGGCAAATCGAAACAAAGTTTCGGTGCATCTGGCGATGAGCTCAACGGAGAGAACTCACCATATTACATAGCACCGACCCAGGTACTCAAGTACATGTACCGACACAGTAGCTTTCGCTGACTCGCCTTGCGACAGATCAGCTGCGCACCGAAAGGCTAGCCGCTCGTAGACTAGGGAAGCATAGGGTTTGTTCGAAGGACACTACTACCTAGGTAGCCCTGTCGGCCATGGTTCATGATTTTCGTGACAATCCGACGAATGTGCTGTGTGTTGTGGAACCTCGCCTGCACAGATGAGGCCATTGCAAGATTGGCAAGCTGGGATATGTAATGTGCTTTATATCACAGCTTGTGATCCGCATTTGAACGGAGGGTCCCAAGATTCTTACGTAGATATGATGGTATAGTCTTCTGATGTTGGTTTTGGGCCAAGTTTGACCTTGCTATCTCGTCAAGATCTAACTGAATACTTGGCCGGCGCGGGTCCGTCCCTATTGCTGTGAGCACGGCCCCGCGGGACAACAGATTGCGATGGAGCCAGCGCATTGACATGGTTAGGAGATGTTTCGACGCTACTGGGAGCCAAACAATACTGGAAGATGATGAGAGCTATATAGATAGTATACCGGTAGTTTCGAAGCGAAATATTCCCGAAGCCCCGGGACCTCTCGACTGCTTATTGCATTGATCTGCGGACTGTACAGGCTACAAATTCCGCCACACATGCATGCCAACACGGGCTGCGCCGTGCTGATTGCCGGTATTTCCACGACTTCTTCCATAATTAACTACGCGAGAAGTAGCGCCTGAGTCGCTCACTCGGCGCTCATATACATAGTACTTAGGTATGCAAGTTGACGGCCCAAGTTGACGCTGACATTGGTCTGAAGGCGCTCAGGAGCTCTCCATGGGCTTGTTTTGCCGCTACTGATACGTCGACCTGAGAAAGGGGGGAGATCCAAGCATTCACATGTGCACGGGTCTCGCCCTCATCGATGATATTCCTCGCTCCCCTTTGCATTCTCGGCCTGATCATGGGTTGCATGGACTACGGAGCCGCCGAAGAACATCACAAGTGGCAAGTCTTGCTCCTAGATGGGTGCAGTCACTGAATGTTTACACAACCAAGAATTAGAACAAAAAAAGTTTGTCTAGAGGTCAATATGTTGGGTGCAGTCTTGACGACAGTTCTTGGTCTAGACCACTAGTAGGTACTTATAATAGGCTGCCGTTAACACCAACATAGCAACCCGTCCGCCGTTTCACATGATCAAATAAGCTTGATTGAAGAAACCTTTTCTGCGCCTTACGAGCACTTGCAGTCGGGACTCAGAAGTCGAGACCTTATGTATCATGTAACTTCTGCGACTCAAGATCCTCGCTAATCGCAAAAAAGCCCATTACCGTTGGTCCTCGAAGTGGGTCCTGTTCATGGACGTTATTTACCATAGCCAACGAGCGCATGGATTTTGTGGGGCTTCGGATCATATCTGTTTAACCAAGCGCTGAATACAGCCTCCTTCTGGACAAACGCCCAGCCGTTCCGGTACGCGCGTATCATGGACATCCCGAGGTCATAACGAATTTGAAGGGGTTGATGAGATGCCGCGTTCCTCATGGGCACCAGCACGTGGCCTTGAAATTGCCCGGGTGATTTAAGTACATAGGTAGATGTGATGGCTGCCATTGCATGGTCAAAACGTCTGCCATACAACCACGCTTGTGGGTCGGCCTCCTTGCGCCTGATTCAGTCCTCGATCTCACAATTACTGGGAAGTTTCATAGGGCTTGACCGCTGCGGATCCCAGATTAAAAGCTGTCCAAGATCGTGAGCGATCATCAGGGGTACACGCTCTCAGTTTCCATACCTGGGCATTTTCTCGAACCCAGAAGTAGCAGAAGCCCATGTTCCAACGACACCACTCGCCCAACGTCGAATATAGAATGTTGAAGTACCGAAGTATTCAAACCCCCAATAGTTCCTCCATTTGAGCTTGAGACAAAAGAATCTACGCATGACACAGCCTTTCCCACATTTTCCAGCAACGACGACAGCACGTCGAGCCTCAGTGGCCGCTTACGGACGACCTACGGTGTAGCCACGACCCGACCGACATCTGGACGTCGTTATGCCAGGAGAATGCCGCTGAAGCTCGTCGATCTGATCGGTGTCAAGGACAACTTGGACGAAGCACCGACGACGTTCAACCACCCACCAAACATTCTTGCCATTACAATTTCTTTGATGGTATGTACGTAGTGACGCAGGACCTCCACGCCGGGCAAGCCCCGGATTGGGGCTATTCTATCTTACATCCCCGCCCTCCTCGCCCCGACGAGACCGGACAGCATCTGATCACGCAAGGACTTCTACTAGGTCCTCACCTGGATCTGCGCCAGCCTTAGACTATACACTCGATTTTTCATCCTTCACTCCCCAGGATGGGACGACTTCTTCATCACTCTGGCGGTTGTAAGTGGTCATCGCTACGAGCTGGTGATAGCTGCGTTACACGATGTCGCTGACTCGGACTGGCAGTTATCGTCGTCAGCCGGATCCGTAGCGATCTGTGCGGCTGTTCAATACGGCGGCTTGGGCCGCCATTTCGTGGCGTTGGGTGTACCGAAAATGATTGAATACTTGAGGGTACGTCTTCTTGCATTGCTTGCCCGCCTCCTGACTATGCACCCAGAGATGCCGTGCTGACCAACGCTGGACATGACCAGATCTTGTACGTGCCGTGTTTGGTCTCCTGAAGTTCTATCCTCGAGCTGGTTAAAGACTTGTTGGCAGCAAGAAAGGCTAACAAGCTGGAGCGAATAGTTACATCGCCGTGAGTTGGAAAGCCCGTTGCCGACCTTCTATAGACTGACCTCGGTACAAGAATGCCACCTATCCAAGCTCCACAGGGTTCATCAAACTGGCACTACTCTTCCAGTATCTTCGACTATACGACGCCAAATCACCATTCCGGCTAGTTACGATCGTGATGATTGTCATCGTCGCAGTGTGGTCTCTTGCGTTTAGCGTCCTCTCCTGGGTGCCAACGGTCCCAGTGTATGCGTACTGGAACCTCGGAATGCCTGCGTACTACTCCCTTTCTCCTTGCGGCTAAACCCTACCTCGAATTTCAGAGGGACTTCTAGAAGCGAAGGCTTCGGGTTCCGCCGCACAAAGCTAACAGCGTGCAGGTACCGCTATGGATTTGGCTCAGTATACGTGGGTCCATTCGTGACCGTCTACACTACCCTGACTGGATCCAACATGGCTCTCGACATGATCATTCTTGGCCTGGCTGCTCCTCTGTTGCTCGTCAACAAAGATCCAGGCAAAGTGTCTCGATGGTCTTTAGCAAGTCTTTTCTCTATCGGTAGCGTGTACGTACTCTGCAGCTTTTGCCTGCTAAAGCCGTTTCCCGAGGCACGATGCATCAGTTGCGAGCCTGGTTCTCTTATCACAACCCATAGAGCTGACCTTGCATGTGATCTTTCAGAGCCAGCATCTTCTCTATATGCCGTTTGGCCTCCATAGTCGACACCCGGGCTACAACGTACCCGACTTTCGATCCCACGTGGTACGGCGCTGTACCAATCGTCCTCGCCGTCCTAGAAGTCGACGTTGCCGTGATAACGGCGTGTCTGCCAGTGTTCTGGCCGGTGCTTCGACAGCTTCACGTGGATCAGATTGTAGTAACGAGAGAGGTCAAGGTCACGCTGGAGGAACGCCGCCGCTCGCGCATGGGAGGGGCGCGTTCCGGCGTTGACGAGGATGGAATTGAACTGCGAAGGAGTGAATCCGGACTGCAGGCTCACAGTAATCCGAGCGATCACTACGAAAGTCACTATGATGACCCTTACGTGGCGGAGCAGGTCAACCCGTTCAAGGAGGGGGAGTATGGAACGAAGGCCGGAATTGATGTTTCACGGCTGGGGAGGAATACAACCGTCACAGTTCATGGGAAGAGGGAAGAATTATAGTACTAGAAGTGTTGAAGGCAAACCAAGATTCCTTGGCAATCAACTGCAGCAGCTGAGCTGCTGCTTCACCAGGGATCGAGGTATAGTTAGCCACAAGGAACCTTTCCGTGCTCCACACCACGCTGAACCAGCTATGGATTGCATGATTCTGCCTGTGTAATGTATGGTGCTCAACTCAGGATGTACCTAGGTAGTTTTACCAACTCCTTCGCTCTGCCTCCTTCGCCAGTGCTCTTGGACCTAGAGTCTTACAGCTCGATTTCATGCCACAATCGGAGGCATCTATGCGGGTCTCTTGAAGGTAGTCTGGTACCTGAGATGAGACTTTCAAGGTTTTGATTTCTGAATCAGCGGCTCCAGCTTCCTTCATCATACGACAACAGCTACTCATCCAACTCCAAGCGCCTCATCACTCAGAGGAGAGCCGGCCCGTAATAAGATGAAGGATATTCCATATCTTCGAACTTATTCATTGTAAACAGTCGCATAAGTCCCAGTCACATCGCTTTCGATTCCATCGACCGAATTCCGTGGCTTCGCAGCCCTTTCACAATTCGTACCAGGACCTTGAGCTAAACACCAAGAAAGGGATACAGAAGACTCATAGGTTTCAACTGACAGAAGTATTTACATTCAATAGAGGCAGCACGCAAGACGATTCCTTGATCAGCAGCTGGTAATTTGCAAGCGCAGAACAATAATACATTTTGACTTAAACAGCGCGGTTTCGTTGATCCTACCAGACAAGCAATAGGGGCTCTTCGGCAAACACAACGTGGGCTTCTCCTAGATGAAAGTCTTTGGGGGGGGGGGGGGGAGAGGAGAGAAAAAAAGGAAACACATAGAAGTTCGCGCAGCCCTTGCCTTTTTGACCGTATAATCTTTAGGCCACCCGGCATCGTCAGCATCAGTCTCGTCATCCACTTCCTCTTGGATGCTTGCCACTCCTGCAGCGACGGCGAGTGCGACCTGAGCAATGTGCCAGCACGAGCATGCCAGTCGTGAGGATCAGAACTCAAGATGAGACCAGCCAGCGAGGAACGAAGCATTTTATAACGCAAGCCGGTGAGACGCGCTCTTTCGCGCGGGCCGCTGATGAGATTTTCAGCGTGGCTACTTTTGGCCCAAAAGGAATCCTGCAAGCAGGCTGTGTACCTATATACGTCGACGATCAACCAAGGTATCGTCCCAGTACTTAGGTAAGTCCCCGTAGCTGAGAAATCTTCCAAGGCTCTTGTGGGCCTTGTGGCTAGTGGATCAGCGACAGTTTCCGCAACGAGCCCTTGACATCGATCACATTTGAATCAAGTATTGCTCTCGTGTGTTACTCGTGATCTGCAAAAAAAGATGACGGGAACTCTGCTCTGCATTGGATCGATCTTATTTCTATGTCAGTATCCATGCATGGTGCCACCTGGAAGATAGATCCTGATCCACGTCGAACTGGATCTTTGCTGCTCCGCGGCACATTTCTTTAGCCATCCTGCTTTTTATAATTGCATATGGTTACCTGCTAAGGTCAAACAAACTCAGCTTGTGCATGGTGGCCTCTCATAAAGACCGAAGTATTGCAAACCTCATTGGGATCGTTTATAAGCATGACGAAAGTGATAGCCTGCGTTCTTGCCACAGTCGGGGGTAACATCGAGCGTGTGACCGGGGAACATACTGTCGAGGCATAACCTCAAAACGATGGACAAGCAGGAACAATGAGCTCGTAGTCGTAGACTCACGGGCAATCACGCCGATGTTTGAGTTTCTCCGTTGTCCGACTTTGAGACACGTTCCAAAAGTTTAGGACCAAGATGAGGATCATTGCTCCGTTCCGACACAGACTATCCATAACAGAGTCTGCACGTGCGGGGCCTTTGCGGCTAGAATTGAACGATATGCAAGGCGTCCAGGAGTCAGCCGTTGGGTGTGGTGCTAGACCGTTGGACCTACCTAGGGGTACTCAATGGATTTGAATTTCACGATACAGAGTAGCGGCCAGCCGATGAACGAAGAGCTACACGCCATCTTGACAGCCACAAAGATAATAAGCATTATCCTGGATATTGAGGTGATGTTGAGGTGCTGGTGTACCCTTTCCGTCAGCACAGATCTGATCAAAAATTAGTGACAAGTGATAAGAGTTCATAGATACATATGAAGCCTGTCAATCCTTGGGAGGCCATGGTTCTTTCATAATGTGAGAGAACATATCTACAAGAAATGAAACCAAGGAACAACAAGAATATACAGGCCAGCAGGTGTTTTAGTAGACGATAATTCATGCGCCTCCCAGCCTATTCGGTGTGTCCCGAGCCTCCCGAGGTCAAAAGCGAGACATCTCGTGTGGAGCCGTTACAGGGTCTTGCTGAAGCATGACAGGGGCCCACTTGTCAAGTATCGGACGGCAACATTCGTTCAGCCTTATCGGTGCGAGCCGAATTGATCGGTACTAATTGCCGTCCGTGGGTACGCACTGGTTGACACAAAGGCACCATCACTCTTCATTCTTGAGAACAGACCGGATGGATAATCTCAAAAGGTGACAACATGACCGGCCGTCGAGACCGGATGTTATGCTGTGGGCTCTTGATGATGACCTCTGCAGGGACCGAAGCGTCTCAGGAACCAAATCGGGAAAACTTCGCTTCTCGCTTGACCTACGTGAGACCGTACCCAGATCTGATACATCTGCAAACTTGCAGACGACCGTCACCCTTGACTCGTACTTCTGTCCAGTACAGCCACCATGCCGCCAAGCCCAAGGGGGTCCAGGCGTTATGACCCAGATGGACATCTCGTCGCATTTTTGCGGTTGACCCATCGCATCGATTCCGGATCTAACACCATCTCGCCATCGGTACCGACTTCCAGAACTCCCGTCCGTGTCCCAACGAGCCCCTTAACTTACAGTCCTGACCTGCGCTGGCGGAATGCACATCTTGCCGCTGATTTCTACCACATCAAACAGATCTCTCCGGTCTGGTCTTTTTTCTTTCATTCAGCGCTGGACGTGGTTCGATTCTTGTCTTGCGTATTCGTCACTCTTTACAGTTTCATAATAGTTGTACCTTAATCACGCCTAATGCTTTTTTGAAGGTCTCGTTGTAATCAGCCCTCACCCTTCTTATCTCTGGGGACGCCAGTCATACTTCCATTCTATGCTCGACAAATCAGTCGGGCCTTAGCACTTTCGTTCTCTGCCGTCGCTCGCTGGGCTGGTCTCACAGCAACATCCGCAGAAACGGCCTGCTAAGTCATTGAAGTCACCGCGGCCTGGACGCCGATCTTGAAAATCGAGATGGACATAAAGGACAAGAAAAAGTCATACTCCGACCTTGAGGTCCTTGTTAGCTCGTCCTCACCTTCATCTGCGGCGGCCCACGCCCCGCAGCCTCGCCAGTCATACTGGAACGAGAAGATCGTCGCCGCCCCGGACACTCCGCCACTTCCACTTGACACCAGAGTTCTCAACGAGAAAGGGAATGAGACGTATTTCTCACCAGTCGATTCTCTCCCTCCGCCACCGCCGGCTTATTACCTCGTCGACTCCAAGGGCCAGACTCAGGCGCTCTACACCGTGCCGAGCGACAACTCGGACGCTGGCTCGATCGCAAACTTCAAAGGCGGTTACAATGCCGCCGTTCCCCCCTCAGAAGAAGGGTGGTGGCGTTCTCTGGGGAACGGAAAGCGGATCTGCGGCATACGGAAGAATATCTTCCTTGCGGGTCTCGCGGGCGTGTGTTTCCTGATTTTCGGACTGCTCACGACTGTCCTGCTCCTCACGATCGGGCCCGGCAAGTATAACAAGCACGACTCGGACGGCCCGAACTTCTCGGCCAAGAAACTGCTGCAGAAAAACGACGTTGGCGACGTGCTCGCGGCCTCGGACCTGGCGGCGATGAACTGGACGGACACGGCCACCTCGACCTTGTACTCGGGCGTCGTGTACCAGTCGTCGGTCAAGACGGGCTCGGCGCTGATGCTGGCGATCAAGAACGAGGACACCCAGAGCTGGTCCAAGGTCAACATATCCGAGTCCGCGTCCAAGACCAAGCTCGACGTCCTCCCCGGGACGCCGCTCGCCGCGGCGACCAACAACGGCCTGTGGAACATCTACTACCTGACCTCGTCGCTCGGCATCGCAGAGGTCTACGCGACCAACCCGGATGACGCCAACGGCTGGCAGCAGGGGTCCTTCTCCTCGGCGGTGAACAACCCCACCATCGTACCGGGCTCGCAGCTGAGCGCCATGTGGCAGCAGTGCGCAAACTGCAGCAACGCGCTGTTCGTGATGTGGCAGAACACCGTCGGGTCCATCGTGGTCGCCAACATGACGAACCTGACATGGGGCCAGCCAGTGACGGTCGCCTCCGACGTGGCACCCGGGTCAGGAGTAGCCATCAGTGCCTTCACAGACAGCGGCCCCAAGGTCAAGACTACCTCGAACCACGACGCGATTCGGATGTATTATGAACAAAAGGACGGTCTGATGGAGATCCTGAAGGGGACCATCGGCCGAGGGAAAGCAGTGCCTGGAAACTCGGGTGAGTGTTTTGCCTGCTTTGACATGAATACAGGAAATAGCACATGGGCGCGACTGACCCTTCCTGTAGGCAAGCCTATCGCCCAGAAGCTCCCCACCAACCCGTCGCCGAAGCTGGCCAGCTTGACGTACGGAGTGAGCGCGACCGACGGCTGGACTAACAACCTCGTCACGTTCCTCGACCCGTTCACGGGCAACTTGACATCGGCGAACTGGCGGCCCGGGGCAGACTGGAAGGTCCAGGAGCCAGACTACAGCGGAGCCCCCTCCGATCTCGTGAAGCGTGGCTTCTCGTCCGTCGCCCAGACACAGGAGATGAAGATTTACGTGTTCAGCCCCAAGAAGGGAGAGATCCACGAGTTCACCACCAACTCGACCGACCCTTTCGCTTGGACCTGGGCGGACAAGGTCGACGTCTAGAGAAGGTCTGGCCCGGATGACGCTGAACAGTTCCGACCTCTGGCGGACCGGCACAGACGATTCGGAACTCGAAGTGGGCGCTGCCTCCCAGCGAGTCTTGTACCGAGCACGGAGGCGCATTCGAAGAGCCGCCGCCTGGCTCTCAGTGTCCACTGTTGTACTAATAGCGCGAGATTTCCGTATAGTTGAGAGACAGAGAGAGGAAAAGAGTCACAGGTACGAAAAGGTCCAACGACTTATGAGTCCCGATGGAATGTGAAGTAAGAGATGCGCCTCATTGACTCCACGTAGGAAATTCCCAAATTGAAAACACTTGCAGGTAAGAACCATCAGACGACAGAGAATCCATCATTTGACATATCATTCCGCTTCAGCGGGTAGGTATACATTTGAGTTGAAATATATGTACGATAGAAGATATGAGCTCGCACGCTGCGCACATTATCCTTAAATGTGGTAAAATTCGGCGCCTGTAACGCTGCCGTAGGGCGCCTTACGAGGTTGAGTTCAGCTTGCTCTGTATGAACGTGAATGCCTGCTGGCCGTACTCGGAGCCGTAGCCCTGGTGAGTGTTCGCGTCGTTTCCATTGCAGCAGTACGGGTCGGCGGAGTCGCAGTAGGACTGGATCTTGGCCGCGTTGGGGCAAGAGAAGCCGGAAGGGCGGGCGTCGAACTGTCAGGGAGAGTCAGCATATTTCTGCAACAAGGGCCAGGCAGGGAGTCCCGAGGCCTTTCTATCATATAACTTACACCACCGGCTTTGCACGTGCCGACATTGTAGGACAGACCACTGACGAAGCGAGGATCTCCCATGAAAATGGCAGCCTTGATCTGGCTCACAGCCGCAGAGGACAGCGGCACCGACGTGTCGGAGATGCCCTCAGCGGTGTCCCCTCCACCGCACAGCGCGTCGTCCATGATCTGTCCCCCCTGGCTGTAGCCGACCAGGACGATCTGTGAGCTGGGGCACTTGGTCGCGAAGTTGTTGACAGCGGTGACGACCGCCGAGACGCCCTGCTTGGCCGAGTCGGCGTAGCTGACGCCGCCGCACGAGGACTGTCCACCACAGGCCGGGTAGTCAATTGCCTCTGAGGTGGATCCGGAGTAGGCTTGCGTGACCAGGTTGACGACAGTAGCGGAGGAGCCGAAGCCCGGGGAGACGGTTGTCTCGCGGGCGCCGAAAACGTGCACGCCGGGACAGGAGCTCGACTGGCGCGGCAGGACCTCGTGAACCGGGCTGGCAGAGGCCAGAAGGGCCTGGGTAGCGGCAAAGGCCAGAACGGATGCCTTCATCATAGTGACGAGATGTACTTTGCTGGTAGTTGTAGGTAGCGAGTGAGGTTGGCTAGACAGGCTGGCAATAATGATCGACGGTGGGTCAGGAATGAGCAGATTGGCAAAGGACGACTGGTGTGCACCGTGTGGTAGGAAGGAGATGTTTTATAGAATGCCCTCCCATCGAGGGGAAAGGGGGACTTCATGATGGCAAGCCGAGTTCCGTGCACCATCGGATCTTTCTTTCGAGGTTCAACAAGCTTGAATTAATGAAAGTAAATTAAAAATTCGAGGGTGCAAGCCTCGTGTAGTCACCGCGTAAGGGGACAGCAGGAGCCGCGGCGACTCGCGAGCCTCCACCAGTGCCAATTGTGCGGCTCGAGCACTATCGATGCTCAAGGGCGACACCGGCTAGGACGATTCAAGCATGGGACTGCAATATGCCAAAGTCACCCGCGACTCTCGAATAAAGTACCCGAACCTTGGTAGAGCTCTGGGGGCGAGTTGGCGGGATTGGGAAAGGCTGCAAATCTGAAACATGCCCAAGGAGAGCTGGGTGGGAACAGCCTGGGAGGCAGTCAGGGGCACTGCCAGAGTTGGACGTCTGATGTTGATGGGCCGCGAACCACCCGCAGGAGAGGCTGTGGGGGATCGCCAGGCTGCCAGGGCTTGCCAGAATTATACAGAGCCGCCTCGGCCAACTCTCATAGAGCCGAATGCAACACCAAGGATGCCACCCCTCCCTCGTTCTGCAGTCTCATGTTCCCGAGGCTGTGGAGTGTTCGCTGCGGTGTGGTCTTGGGGGCTGCACGTCGAGTGACCGACTGCTGAGTTATGAAACAAGCGCGACGGAAACAATTGATTTCGGCTGTGTCCGGATTACGCGGTGATGTAGGTGCCTCTGCATATGTGTCTGCATTTATCCACAGATGTGGTTCCGCATTTTTCCAAAGCTTGAATAATCTACATGATTCTCCAATATCATTTTCACGTTCTTTCCGCATATTGCTGCCAGGGAAATGGATACGATTTGGGATGTCCAGTTGACCGACTCGATGAGCAGTGAGGTACGCTTCTCGCCCTCCAATTTGCCTGATGGGAGAGCAGGCGCGGCGCATTCGCCTGATATGACGTCTAGAAAGTAGGTGTCCAGAGGGGGAACAACAGAGGGTCCTGTGAAGGGTTCACAGCGCACTTTCTGAGTTAAATACCCTAAACGATCAGTTTGAATCCTGATCTCGAGACGCTTTACTGGCATTATGGTGAGAGAGTCGAACGACGGATCGCTGAATCCACAGCGCCAGTCCGCTTTGGGAACGGCCTGCTGACTACTTAGTCTTTAGCCTCCGGTGATGAGTCAACGCCGCCAATAGAGCAATATCGAGCACTCCGCTTCCGATCATATAAGAGAATAAAAGAACAGTGCGCGATTGCAACGACGAACGGGCTCTCCACGTCCTGGCTGGCTGAACAACGACGTGTCCCAACATGTCGGGCTTCACGATTGAGAAAGCGACCGCGGCGGACGCGAGAGCCCTGGCAGATATCTACCAGGATCGCCCGATGACCGCCTTCAACCGCCTGACGCACGGCAGCGTGGACGCGGCAGTCCTGAATGACGGGCTGGAAGAGATGTTCGCGGAGAGTCTGCAGAACCCAAACGAAGAGCAGCTCGTAGCACGCGACGAGAGCCACCCGGACCGCAAAGTCGTGAGCTACATTAACCTGAGCAGGGAGAACGAGGTGGTGCCCATGACGACCGAGGTAAGACCTGGCCTGCCCACCGATTGCCCAGCGAAAGTGAACAAATTCATGCTTATTACGTAGCAAATGGCGGCCCGACGGCAAAAGTATGAAGCTCGCATCATGCCTGGCCTGAACGGTCCGCTCTTGATCGAAATGTGGGAGAAGCTGGACAGCGTGGCCGAGCAGGTCATGGCCGGCCGGGGCGAGTACTGGATGGTCGACAACGTCGGAACACTGCAAAGCCACCAGAAACGGGGCATCGCATCGGCGCTGATCCGCGCGTCGTTCGAGGTGTGCACAGGCCTGCCGATATATTTGGACACGTCCGGCGATGAGGACTCGACTGTGTGGCGGCTGTATGAAAGACTGGGTTTCAAGAAGGCCGGCGAGTTTAAAATCGACTTGGCTTCACATGGAGGCGAAGGGGTGCATAGGGGCTTGATCATGTTGAAAGAGCCGGAGGCGTAATGAGCATAAAGATGAGGTTATCATTGTGTCGGAGGTCCGGGTACAAGCTCAGGAGAGTACCAGATGCAGGGCTGTAGACCATCCGTGGTAGAGCATTGGATTTCCAAAGCCAGACACAGTGCTGGGAACGGGCCGTCACACCATACGAGGCAAGACCTTCAATGTCTGTGATATGAATGGGTCTGCGGCGCCATCTTAACAAACATGCCAGCCTGTCTCTGATCGGCGGTAGCTACCGGTTTACACTGGCTCGCTTTTCCTTTCCCCAAGATGTGTGACTTTTTTTTTGCATCGTTGGAAAGCCAGACGCGTTCAAAAAACGTCCCAGAGGCTGACTTTGCCATCTTTGCTGCCGGCTGCCAGCCAATGCGCTGTTTTAGCTTGATTGATCCTCCGGTCCTTCACCGTCACGTCAAGCACCTTGGACACCAACGTCGCGTCTGCGGCGACCCCAGGGTCGGGCCTGTTTTGAACATCCCCTTCTTGAATGGGACCACTGGAGCTGATATCGGCAAAGGCCACGGCGAAACAACCCACAGGATGCCACTTGAGCACGGCCACTTCACGCATTGCCTTGGCGGAGTACACCCGGACCTTGGAGTCCCACCCAGCAGTGGCAAAGACTCGTCCATCGGAACGGATGGTGAGACCCTGTTGGCCAGAGCGCTTTGTGTCGACGACTTTGAGCGGCTGGGTCTGGACCTCTGGCTTTCTTGCGGCTCTTGAGGGCTGAACAGGCGGCTGAGAGGCGAATGCGGCGGACAAAAGCGACACAGGTTTCCTCGGACTTGGGTCTCGTGCTTCAACAGGGGCATTAGGTGCAGTCACCTCCTTGGCCTCGATCTTGTTACTAGCTGTCTCAGCGACGCCTCCGATCAGACCCGCCATCTTGGGCTTGTAGGTGGGTAGCGGGTGTTTCGCGATGATGGTGTCCGCGCTCGAGGTGAGGAAGTACTCCAGACCGGGTGGAACATCGAGTGAAAGAACAGGTTGCTTGTGGCACTGGCTGCGATAGGTCACGGTCCACGAACCGTCCTCCTCAAGCTGTGCGACGACCGCCATTCCGTCCTCGTATCCGGCAACAACAGTCAGGGTCTCAGAGAGCCACACGAGGGCGAGAGCCATAACCATGCCATGGTCGCCGCCTAGTTTGATGGTATGAATGCGTTTCTGTGATGGGAGGCCATAAACATCGACGGCTTCTGAGGCTAGAGTATTGGGAAGCGCGATCAGCAGTTCTGCGTCTGCGACTGCACTTGCATGAGATGACAGGGCGGCCGGGAGAGCTGGGCTGCACGCGAATGAGCAGAAATTCATGGTGTTGACTTCGAGAAGGTGCAGCATCCATGGCTTGGCTCTAGGCTCGTCGATCGCATCTAGTGGCAACGCGGTGCTCATGACGGCCTCGTCTTCAGCAGAAAGCCTCCAGACGATCAGCTTGTTGTCCCTCCCATGAGTGATGATCCTGTCTGAGCCCCAGCTTGAGATGCCCAGTATCGCATTCTCGTGTGGTCGCCAGACGGCACGCGGCCTCATGATGGTGAGGTCCCAGGCCACGACATAGCCATCTGCATCTCCGGTGAGAAGGCGCTCGTTGAACCTGACGAAAGCCGCGGCATGGACCTGTGCCTTGTGGCCTCTCAGGATGGCCTTGGGCTGAGGAGGGATGGCTCCGTCTCTGTTGGCCATCGCCACGCTCAGGGCTCATCAAACCCACCGGTCTGGTGCGAGGATTGCAAAAGCCCTGTCTCAAACGAGATCGACCACAGCCCACATGGCAATCCGATGAAAATTCAATGTTGATCGCAGAGGCTTCGGTAAACCAGCCGAGTGGGCGAGGCGGAAACAAGAGGTCAAGATGAAATCGTCATGTCTCGGCTGGACGCAGTTGTTGGGTCAACGCACTTGATGTTGTGCAGGTCGTTCAATGAAAATATCAGTGGACCGCCCAAATTTCCTTCAACGCCACGACAGTGGAAAAGGAGTGGGGGAAAGGGGGGTTGTTGGAAGACAAGATGGGGAGGCAGTCGCGAGGAGAAAGACCCTGAGACCTCACCTGCAGTGCCCACGACGACAGCCTAGGATCTGCCTGAAGGCTAGCGCAAGGCAGCAAGGCTGACCCTAACCCTTGATTTACGAACTGCTCGCTCCAGCTTCCGCCCACTTCACTTGGACCATGCCCACACAAAGCACGAACGTTGAATCTCTCTGTTTGCAAGAATCTCGCGGTCGGTGACCAAAATATTTCGCGGCTGATTTATATCTTATCGCCCACAGATGGCTCATCATCCAAGGCGGCTCATCGACGCACATGGGCCCCTCCTGCTCACGACTGCCTGGATCGACCATCTCTTAACCCGCCAATCGTGCTGGGCACACAATGTCACATATCTTCCGAGACTTGGCTCACATGGGGACTCTTGCCGTCCAGCCAACCCGGTCCAGCCCAGGCCGCCCGGTTTCCGTTAGCTTCAAACAATAATCGACAACCAAGACAGCCCTGCCCAGCCCAGCTGCCCAGCCAGCCAGCCCAGTCCAGATAGCTCCCGCTCCCGCTCCTATCTTGATCCCGTTTTTTTCTCTCTCTTTTCGGAGAATTTCTTACAGCGATTCGCTTGGCTTCCCGCACCATGACCAGCTTTATGTCGCGGCTCTTGTCTGGGTTCCCCACAGCGGCCTGTCCCGACAATCCAACCTTTTTCGGGCCCTCTTGTTTCAGTCCCGGAGCGAGGCTTGCAACTTGTGTTCGCAATTACCACCATCTAGCGCTATCGACGATTTGTTCATGCGAGATAGAAACGTCTAATCTTCAGACCGGCAGAGTGTGCTTCGCGTCGTTACACAGAATCTACTGCAGTCAATTTGCGGACTTGTCGTCAAGAGGGGACCGAATCTGGATTCTTGCCGTTGTTGGACACCATGATATCAGAAGCAAAGCGCTGTTTCCTCCCAGCTCCCAGGCTATCTGTTTGTTCTAGTATCAGAATGTTAGGAGCAAAGCGTATATTATGCGCACCTTGTCCGTTGCGAGGCAAATCCTTGCTACTGTGTACCGGCCGCTGATTGAGGGCAGATTGCGTCCATCACGTCTGCCACGTGCGGTTTGCCTGGGTCTAATTCAGTGCGGTATGTACCTCGGGCCACAAGCCAACCGTAACGACTTGTCTTGACCGCCAAGCCTCTCTGGTGTGTCAACTCTTTCCAGTCGTCTCACCCGCCGAGGTACCGAGGTCCTATACATCGGCCAGTACCGTATCTAGGTATATCCATTTGGTTTCGGGACGGTTTTCCACTGCCCGGTTCGAGCTTGGCCCGAAATAGATTCCAGACTCATTTCCACGTTGGGTACCATCGTGGATCTACTGCTTGGGCCACACGTGAAGCTCCTGTACGCCAACTCAATCCGAGGAGGCAGACAGCTGCTTGTCGACGTTCATGCATCTCCCGCATGCAGTCGACCAAGACACCCGCAAAGCGCGCCTCTGAGAGCTTGCGCAAAACTTAATCCCCCGCCGAGGCGTCTTGGGTCCCAGGCGTTGGCCAAAAGGGGGAGGGATGCCGATCAAACGGCCTCAGCGGCGTGGTACAGCCCAGCAATGTTTCGAGGACGCGCATCACGACAGAAGACCCCTGTGGAAGAACAGGAAACGGGCTAGCAGCTACTTACCAACATTGAGGCTCCTCGAAACCGCATGACCGGTTCGTACGAACCGCATAGGAACGAGACAAGCGATGGCAGTGCCCAAGCGCACACCGCCAGCCTTGGTCATTGACGGCCGAGCACCCAGCGCAGACCGAGATGCCAAGTGGTCCTTGCTGCTGACGGTCGCGTCCAGTGAAGAAGGAAAGGGGACAGCGCCCTGTCCATACTGCCGGGATGTCGACATCAGCCACTCGGCCACTCACACCGCTAGGACCTAGTCCGAACGACTCGATCTGCAGGTCATGTCTGCCTTATGCTTTTCTTTCGCCTACCTTCTACAAGGAGATGTCCGTAGATTTCACGTCCAGGCTCGCGGACTCGACGCCGCCATCTGCGACCACCCCTGTCCCCATAAATCCCAGCGCAAAATCAACCACCTAGAGCTGCTGCCCCAGCCAGCCCGTCCAGCTCGGAAACAGGTCCCGAACACACTGCGCTCCACTGATAGGCTCCCTAAATGCAAGCTACTGTCGCCAGACGCCACTCCGGAAGAACACCCGACGCGCTAGACTTTTGACTTCTTCGATCGCCCAAGCGACAAACTCCGTCGTTACTTTTCCCTGACGGCGGTATAGACGGAGGGTTTCTTGGTGAAGACTACCACTCTCGAAACTACGTCAGCCTCAAAACCGATTCATCTCCCTGCACACAAAGCTGTACGACTTTGTGGAACAAACCCCTACTATAATCTCCAACCTCTAACTGTCTCTCACCATCGGCTGGAGATTGGAAATTGCGCGACTCATGTGCGACCGACTTCTCAGCTACTTCCTCTGCAGGCCAGCCCTCAACTCATTGGCACGGATCGGGCAGACAGAGTCGAGCTCCTCGATAGTCCGATTCGGGGCACTCCAACGTTGACCTCAAACGAAATCTGGTCTGAAACAGACATCATTCTCGCTGTCAACACATTTTCATCTGTCTTCGTGGTCCGTCCCACGCCGAACGAAGTCCTCTTCTATCGAGCAAATCGACCATTTTGAGTAACGATCCCGAGCGGGGCCAACTGGGGCGCTTGACAGTTGTGCGACGAGAGGATTGAAACGTATTGACTGACACTGCGAGCTGCTCTGCGGATGCGTGAGGCGCCGCGCCAGCTGTCATCGTTTGCACAGATTAGTCCCCGGTCTGCACTTGGACTCGACGACGCCCTGGTCCTGCTTCTGGGCAATAGGCAAGGGATTCTCAGCTTCTTATGGCCAGAAACATGTGAATTCGGTGTCCAGACACGTCTTGCGACTTGATGGTTGTCTAATACTCAACAATTTATTGCGGTCCACTCTGTTCGGCAGACACTCAGAGCCTCACCCTCGAACAACTGTGCTTCGACCCCGACATCGGTTACGGGAGGTTGCAGATACATCGCCAGATCTTGACCAACCAGGACGATTGTCGCATTCGCGTTTTCGATGATCTTCAACCCGTCGCTACACATACAGCATTCTCGTCTCCACTCACGCTGTTACTCCCGCATGCGTCGCGGCCGCTGCCGCCGGGACTACTCTAAACTTGATTAACAGGTGAATTGATACGTGTTCTGCTGAAGCCACGCGGACTCCTCTCTGCTTTACCCTACGACCTTCGTACCGCCTGCCCGGTACACGACGGCGCAACCAACACCACCTACCTCTCCTATCCGGAGACCAGTCGCCGTGGCGACCTACGGGGCACCTTCGGGCGTAGTCTCGTCGGGGTACGGCCCTGGCGCGGACGCGGTCGTCGCTACCGGACCCCAGCCCCAGCCCCAGCATCGGCACCAGCATCCGCATCCGCATCCGCTTCAGCACCATAATCACAGTCTCTCACAGTCTCGGACGAAGTCTGGTGGTCCGCTATTTCAGTACGCAGCGCAACACTCTCCGCAGGCACAGCAGCAAGGCAACTATCCTCACTATGCGGGTGATCATGTCTCCCCAACGTACCCAACTAGTGGAAGCAGCGGTGGCGGCAATTACACCACAAGTCCGATTATGAGCGATCAGTTTGAGCTTCCACCTGCTAAGCGACAGAAGGTCGCAGGCGGAGGAGGTTCGCGAAGACCAAGCCAGGTTGGCACAGCTTCAGCAGTGCCCGCTGACAAGCGAGCGGCCATGGAGAAGACGCTACCATTGTACTCAAAGGGCAAAGATGGGTCTAAACGAGACGAGAAAACAATGGACAGAGAAGAAGGTGAATCCGTGGGGCCGAGCCCGTCCACCGCCTCGCCCGTTATGTCGAAGCCCAAACGCGTGAGGACGGGATGTTTGACGTGCAGGAACCGGCATCTGAAGTGCGATGAGGCGATGCCGGTGTGCATGAATTGCCAGAAGAGCAATCGGAAGTGCGAGCGAGGGATCCGGTTGAACTTCATCGATCTAAAGGTTGAACAACCCCCTTATTTGTTACCGCCGGTTGATTGGAAGGGTAAGTCTTCTCCGCGCGTCGTGCAAATACAGTGCTTCGAGCAAAAGTTGCAGTGCTTTGACTTGGGCCGCCCATTCTCCTTGCCTTCGCAAAGCAGCTTGAACGATAGCAGACACGTGCTGAAACCTTGCGGCAGTCCAATTCCAAGACGAATCTCGCCAGATTGCCTCCGAATACGTGGGCGGCTTTGCGCGTTATGCGAATCTCAGCCAGCAAGTCGCGACACCTCCTGGGGAGGCCAGCGTCACTGCTGAATCAAAACGTGTACGGACCGTCGATTCCGTCCTGAACGGACCTGGAAACTCGGTAGAAAACTCCAGATTGGCTCATCCGCAAGCCGCGCAGAGTTTATACTACTCGGGCGGCCTCTCTCGCCCGTATCACGAACCAACTTTTGGTGGATACGATGACACAATGGGTCAGATATTCTCACGGAAAAGCAGTGATCCTTTCCTTGCCATGGGCTCCGGCCCAACGCCGACGTCGTCCCATTCGGGGGGAGGAGGTCGAGCTGCCTCCTTTAGCCTGTCAGCAGCTCACGACCCGTACGCGATGCGTGACGAGAGTATGCAGCCGATACATGCCTACAAAACAAGCGATGCCTCCAGCGTGGCCTCATCGCTGGTCCCCCAGGGTATAACAGCTTCCTCATCCGGGTCCTACCGCAACGCGACCGGATCGGGCGCCCCAGAGCCTCACGACGGGCTGATGACGCCTCAGTCCGAGAAGAACGGCGAGCGCGATTATCTCAATTCGGCAGAGGAGGTTCATTACATGCAGGTCTTCATCGAAGAAGTGGCAGTGTGGATGGACAGTCTCGATAATCAGAAGCACTTTGGGCGTGTGATTCCATATCTGGCACTCAAGTCGCCGATGCTTCTCAATGCCTTTCTCGCCTGCGGCGTAAAGCACCTGACCCTGGTCGACCGCGGTGGGTACAAGGACGACAAGGCGCTGCATTATTACGACACGGCGACCACGCAGCTACTGCGCAGCTTGCAGAACCCCGAGCGTAATACAGCCGAGTGCGCGACGACTGCGGTGGTGCTGAACGTGTACGAGATCATGAGTGAGAAGCCCGCGGCGCGCATGAACCATATCGCTGGTGCGCGGGCGCTGATTCGCGAGTGCAAGTGGGATGCGAGGAGCACAGGCATCGGCGCGGCGTGTTTCTGGCTGAACGTGGGCATGGAGATACTCAGCTGCCTGGCGTTCAACTGGGCGACGGCGTGGGACCCGGATCATTGGGGTATAGACCCGGAGGAGCTGATGAACATGACGCCGGGCTCACCGGGCGGCGGAGAAAACACCCCCAATACATACAGCGGTGGCCGGGCGTCCATCGTGGCCTCGGAAGATTTTCCCTCGTCGACAAGCAATATCGCCGGCGTGGGCGAAGAGGAGATTTGGGTACACCGGATCCTGTACATCGTGGCCAAGGTGGCGAACTTTCGAGCAAACATACCGCAGTTTCAGGAGCCGAGCCCGCACCCGCATGATGAGCAGGTCAGGCTGCAGAGCCGGTTCGCGGAATGGCAGCGGTTGAAGACGTGGTGCGACACGTGGAATGCCAATTGTCCGAGGTCGATGAGACCCTATGGGTATTTGTTCAACTCGTCGACGAAATCGGCGTTCCCGAATGTCTGGTAAGTGTTGTACGCTCGTCTCGTTCGAGGTGATGGAAACTGACCAGCGCAGGCTCATCAAACGCTCGGCCATCGTCGGCCGCCTCTTCTACCACACGGCCATGTGCCTCCTCGCGCAGATCAACCCGCTCAAACCTCAACATCACGATGATGACGAAGGCCGCGCCGTCCAGCTCCACCACGCCCACCAAGTGTGTGGGATCGCCGCGCACGCGAAAGACCACGGCATCGCCTCCGTGGCGATCCGCTCACTCGCGGTCGCAGGCTCCGTCCTCACCGACTCGAGGGAGCAGCACGAGGTCCTAGACATACTCACGCGCATCTATCTGCACACGGGCTGGAACCTCAAGCGCGTCCACCTGGAGCTGAAGCGCGCCTGGGGCTGGGAACCACCCGAGCCACCACCCAGCGGGCCTAGCCCGGCCTCTGGGTCCAGCACGGTGGGCCTCCCACCGCCCGCGGCCCAGCAACCACTCATCGCACCCGCCGCACAGGGCGGAACCCTCGGCGCCGCGGCGGTGATAAGCCAGCTCTTCGGGCGGCGTGACCAGCAGCAGCAGCAGCAGAACGCCCAGCAGCAAGACTTTCCTCCTCCTCCTCCTTCCTCCCTCTCCCACCCACCACCGCCGCCCCCGCCGGCGCCGGTCCACCCATCGACGTCCACCACCTCGATGACCGAGACCCGCCGCGCCAACCTGACCACGGGCCCGCCGCCGTCGTCCTTCTCCGCCGCGGCGCGGCAACACGGTGGTGGAAGTGTCGCGAGCGCGAGCAGCCACACCAGCCCTACCGCCGCGCACACGCCCGCGTCGGTGTCGTCGGCGACGCCGCCGGCGCGGCCGATGGTCAACCCGTTGCTGGCGCAGGCGGACTTCAACCAGCCGAACCATCCGTACCGGGAGTGGTACAAACCGCCCGAGAGGGCGGAGAGGACGAGTGGGGGCGGGCACGGCGGACATGGACATGGGCATGGACACGGGCATGGGCACCGGGGTTCGTTCGGGAGCGGCGGCTTGTGGCCTTATTGAAGAAAACAGTTTTTTTTTTGAACGTGGGGCCCTTCGCGGGGAATGGTCTGCACAAGGCTCAGGTGACATTCATTTGTCGGGACTAATGTATTTGCAACATTCTAGGGCTGTTTGTGAGCGAGCGACCGTGCTCTTTTTCTGGGCGGCTCTTCTTTTACTATGATCAGATGATACCCACGGCTCATACGACTAGCAATGTTTTGGGGAAAACTGTTTATTCTTAGGAAGTAAACAGTCGAGGTGGAAAGGAAATGGAACTTGGCATCACACTGCTCAAGAACAATTTTGTGGCAAGACGTCAAAGAGCAGGTTTCTGCAGCAATGCCTCCTGGGGACCAGCCCAACTTTTCGCACTAAAAGTGTGAAATGATTGGGCCTTCATGAACGCGCTGATTGGATTCTATAGCCAGGTCTGAAATATCTACGGACTCTATCACGAGCAGATCGCTAGCCCAATCATGCAAGCCTCTATCCATCTATAGATTAGAATCTAATGCAGTCATGCCCCCTTACACCTTCGCAGCCTCCTGGACCTTCACACCCTCCACACTCGCACTCTCCTTCATCCTCTCGTCCTCATCGACCTCTTTCGGCGGCACCACAATGCCATACCTCTCATAAGGAAAATTCTCCAGACTCTCCAGATACTGGCCCCATCCATCGCCCTCCTCCCCGAGCTGGTGCACATCCACCCCCTCGCCCGCCTCCCCCGTCCGCCCGGCGAGGACCTCCCCCTCGCGGCCGCCGTACAGCTCCCTGAGCTTGGGGTGCGGGCACCAGACGACGCGCATGCCGGCCCTCCGCCCGGCCTCGACGCCGGGGACGCTGTCCTCGAAGACGAGGCACTCGTCGGGCCGGATGGGGGGCTCGCCGGGCGGCAGGGTCGCGTTGACCGTCTCCAGCGCGAGCAGGTAGATGTCGCCAAGCGGCTTACCCCGCCCCGGGCGGATGCGCGGGTCGTCGCCCAGCACGCGGCGAGGGGACTCGAACACGGAAAAGAGGTCGCCCAGGTGGGCCGTCTTGAGGGCGAAGTTGGAGGCGTGGCTGCTCGTCG
Organism: Dendrostoma leiphaemia; assembly: GCA_026120015.1. Classification (NCBI taxonomy): domain Eukaryota; kingdom Fungi; phylum Ascomycota; class Sordariomycetes; order Diaporthales; family Erythrogloeaceae; genus Dendrostoma; species Dendrostoma leiphaemia. Next base: position 21,005 of record JALRMF010000304.1, on the reverse strand, counting down.
CCAGAGCCACGTGTACCCTCTGGCCCGCACCTGCTCCCGCTCCCGCCGCCGCTCCGTCTTGTTTTGCACCGCTCGTATTGTTGTCTTCCTTGTTGTTCTTGTTCTTCTTCACATCCCACCACCGCGTCCGGCCCAGGCTCGCGAGGAGGTTCTCGACGCCGGGGAGGGCCTTGGTGGAGGGGAAGTGCTCGCGCTGCAGCGCCGAGTACTTGGTCATGTACTCGTCGTTGGAGATGGGCAGCTTCGCCCAGGAGTGGAAGAGCTCGTTGGCGGCGGGACCGGGGCGGCCCTGCAGCCTGGCCTTGATGGACCAGGGCAGCGAGGGCCGGTCGTATTCGTGCAGGAGGATGTTGATGCAGTATGTGTAGATGTCTTCGGTATCTAGGAGCAAGCCGTCCATGTCAAAGAGACATGCGCGCACGGGTGGGAAGCTGGAACAATTTAGCATGTGCTTCCTTTAGACTCTGAGTGTTGTCGTTGTAAAGACGCTGAGATTGTACGCACTCTGTTTTGGGTGCCATCTTGGGTCAATTGGTGGCGGGTGAAGACGACGATGCAATTGAGGATGGACGGGAGGGGTCGCTTTGGGTCGTGGTTCCAAAAATCAAACGCGTTACGAGAAGCAGGTTGGGGAACAGCCACAGTTATCGTCTCCTCCGAAGCCAGGAGGAACATGCCACGATGGAGGGGCAACAACGAGGGGCAATTGCATCGTCACAACAAAGACAGCCATACCCCTGCTACAGTCCCTGCCAAGATGTACCATGTACTGTTCATAGTGGGGGTGGTAGGGATGCTTTGCTGCAGCCGTTGGTGGGATGGATTTTCATCCATGCCTCTGTCTTCGTGATCATCGCATGCGAACGAACCTGGCCTTGTTGACTTCCTGCTACAATGATAACCGGGCGCTTCTTCCAAGAGGACCTCACAACCACTAAAACCTGACCATGCCCGAGAAGACCCCGTCAGCCGAGGGCAAACGGGATGCTCGGTCCGCCGACTCTCCCAAGCCTGCCGAGTCCTCCAAACCCGCCCAAGATGACGCAACAACAGGACATGACGAGCCCGAGCCCGAACCCGAGGTGGTGAAGTTCTCACCAGAAGAAGAAGCCGTAAGCCCACAACCCCACAGAATACAATCAAGATCTTCTTCTTTCTTCTTGAAAACCCCCTGACCAAACCTCCACCTGACCACAGGCCCTCCTCGCCGAATCCCAATCCCACAAGTCCGAGGCAAACACCCTCTTCAACGCCGGCTCGTACACACAGGCCCTCGCGCGCTACTCGGACGCGACGGCCGTCTGCCCCAACTACCTCGACTACGACCTGGCCGTGCTGCAGTCCAACATCTCGGCGTGCCACCTCAAGCTCGAGGAGTGGAAGGACGCCATCGGCGCCGCGACCGACGCCCTCAACAAGCTCGACAAGATCGACGCCGTGATCGCCGAGGAGGAGAAGGAGGACAAGGAGAGAAGAGACAAGGAGCAAGCCGAAGCCGCCGCCGCCGCCGAGGAGGCGAAAGTCAAAAAGCATCGAGACGAGGACGAAGACGAAGAAGTCGAAGAGGAGATCATCTCGACCGGCGCATCCAAGTCCGCGCCCGCCCCCTCTGCTCACGACGACGAAGACGAAGAAGACCCGACCGCGACAGCCCGCCGCCGCCGCCGCCAAAAGCGCAAGCAAGACGCCCTCCGCATCCGCTACAAGGCGCTCATGCGGCGGGCCGGCGCCCGCTCCGAGGCCGGCGGCTGGAGCGACCTAGCGGGCGCCGAGGAGGACTACCGGCGGCTGGCCGCCATGCCCAATGTCGTCGCCCCGGGCGACCGCGCCATCGTGGCGGCGCAGCTCAAGGCCCTGCCGCCCCGCGTCAAGGCCGCGCAGGAGCGGGAGACGGCCGAGATGTGGGGCAAGCTGAAGGAGGTGAGATTTTGGAATTTTTCTTTCTCTTTTTTGCCCCGTGGTACCCGGACGATGATTCCTTCGTCTCTGCGGCCGCGCAGAAGGGTGCGGCTCCAAGGCTGTGTTAAGATGCCCCTTCGTCCATGAATCTTGAGAGCAAGGAAGTTTGAACGTTTTGCTGATTGTGACGATGTCGTTTTGCATCTGGCAGCTGGGAAACGGCATACTCAAGCCTTTCGGACTGAGCACGGAGAACTTCAAGATGGAGCAGGATCCGAAGACCGGTGGCTACAGCATGAACTTCAAGCAGGGCTAGGCAATTGACAGCAATTATGAGGTGGGGCTCAACTGTGAATGTGGCAATTCTTCCAGGTCTAAAGTAGTATAGATCTTGCTATTTCCGTGACTACATGATGCACATGCCTTCTATATCGCCTTGACCTGCCTCACAAACCTGGGGATCTCCTTGGTAAATTTCTTCGGATCGTCCCTCGCACCGTCTTTCCAGTACTCGTACTCGATCCAAGCGTTCTCAGGCATCTGCTCCTCCATGGCCTGCATCCAGTTGCCCAGCTCGGGCGCCAGCGGGATCACGCCGGTCTCCAGAACGTAGTCGTCCCACAGCTTGATGAGGTCCTTCATCCTCTCGGGCTCCTGCTCCGCGAGGTCGTGGATCTCGCCAGGGTCCTTGGCCAGGTTGTACAGCTGCCACCTCTCGGGGCCCTTGGGCTTGGGGATGAACACAATCTTCCAGTCGCCCTTGCGACACGCCGCCCGCCCGCACGTCTCCCACCCGTTGATGAAGTCCTTCTCGTGGATTGTATCGGCCGTCTTGTTCAGGTACGGCACCATGCTCCTGCCGCGCATGCTCACGACCTCGCGCCCCTGGTAGGTCGGCGCCGGGTGCTTGACGCCGGCCATGTCCAGGATTGTCGGCGCGAGGTCCATGACCGTGCCGAACTGGTGCGTGACGCCGCCCCTCTCGATGCCGTCGTCCCAGCCCGCGGGCGGCTTCATCAGGAACGGCACGCGGACGCCGCCCTCGGTCGTGTAGGCCTTGTACAGCCTGCTGGGCGCGGTCGCGGCCTGCGCCCAGCGGGGACCGTACCAGATGAAAGAGTCGCCGTTGCCCAGGTTGTCGATGTGGTTGTTGTAGTACGTCTTGAGGTGCTGGATCATGGTCCCTTGCACCATGGGGTAGGCCTCGTAGGCGGCGCCCTCGGCGCCGTTGTCCGAGAGAAAGCAGACGAAGGTGTTGTCCAGCTCGCCGATCGACTCGAGGTACTCCACGACCTTGCCCACGTTGGCGTCGATGCACTCCACCATGCCCGCGAAGACCTCCATGGCGCGGCACGAGTTCGCCTTCTCCTCGGCCGACATGTCGTTCCACTCCTTGACCTCCTCAGCGACCACTGGGTGCGGCTCGACGTCCTTGTCGACGAGGCCGAGGTCCTTCAGCTTCTGGAGGCGCTTCAGCCTGAGCGCGTCCGGACCGTCGTCGTACACGCCACGGTACTTTTTGATGTACTCCTGGGGTGCCTGCAGCGGCCAGTGCGGCGCGGTGAATGGGAAATATCCAAAGAACGGCCTCTCTTCCTTCTCCTCGTGCCACTGCTTGAGGTAGTCCACCATCTTGTCCCCGTACCCATCGCTGCTGTACCAGCCCTCGGGCAGCTTCTTCACATACTCACCGTCCTCGCTGTGCAGGGCGATGAAGCTCATGGTCATGAACCCAGGGATCTGATCGGCGCCCTGCAGCTGCGGCTCGTAGGCGTAGTGGTTGCTGCAGGCGGGCAGGTGGGCGAAGCTCCTCTCGAACCCGCGCGCCTTGGGCGACCGCTCCGGGGTGAGCCCCAGGTGCCACTTGCCGGCCATGAGGGTGGCGTAGCCGGCGTCGCGCAGGACCTCGGGCAGCGCGGCGACGCGCTCGTTGAGGTAGCCCTCGTAGCCCGGCATCCCCCGCTGGGGCGCGGTCGACATGCCGCCCTTGGGGTCGTTCTGGCCACTGATGTTGGTCCACTCAATCAGGTTGCCCAGCCCCGCGATGTGGTGGTCCGTCCCCGTCAGGATCATGGCGCGCGACGGGGAGCAGGCGGCGGCGGCGTGGAAGTCGGTGAAGCGGAGGCCCTGGCTGGCGAGCTTGGAGAGGTGCGGAGTGCTGATCTCGCCGCCGAAGGGGGTGATGTCGCTGAAGCCCAGATCGTCGGCGACGATGACGAGGAAGTTGGGGCGTTTTTCCTTGGAGGCAGCCATTGTGACGGTGGTTTGGGATGGTTTGGTGGGAAAGGCCGGGGGGGGGGGGATGTGAGGACGAGAAGGGTTGGTTTGGTCTTGACAAGTTGAGTTTGGGTTTGAGAGTGAGGAAGAAAGAGTGAGGGGACGAGGGAACAAGACCGAGAGGGAGGAATGGAAAATGAATTGAAGATGTACCTCAGACAAGAGAAGAGCGATCGTGCCGAGTATGAGGGCGACGAGTCAAAAGCTCATGCAGCAGAGCACTTGAACAAGTACTTTGGTAGGTTTATTAAGAACAAACTTCACATGACAAGATTGAAGAGGGGCCAACCAGTAGAGTGAGGAAGGAAATGGAACTGCAAGTGCAAGTGGAAGACATGAACTGACATAACAGCGAGCATCGGACCCAGTATCGGTAAAGCGACGCATGAGCGGCTGCCATTTACGTGCTTGCCCCTGGATTGCGTATGCGTGTTCAGCGATGCAGGAAGCGTCGAATGATGCTCCCAGAGGAGGGGTATTTGTTCTCTTCCGTGTAAGACCATTGGTCCGTCTGCCCTGCTGGGCACGCTGGCTGGCGAAGGGCCCAGGACCCACGATCTACTACCAGTTAGGGGAGGCGGTACTCTGTACAAGTCCTGCACTGCGTGCTAGCGGTTACCATTGCCCGTCTCATCCTGCCACCCTGCCACCCTGGCCACCTACTCAATCCGAGTCAATCCTGCCACAAACAAATGGTGTGTGCCGACATCCTGGAAGTCGGTTGCATTGCTGTCTTTGTCGAGGAGGCGGCGTGTCGGATCTCGGTCTGCGGGGATTCGCTGATCCTGGTCCTTGGACCTCAAGCATGATCAGTTCACTAGCCAAGATTACTTGTTACGCGCTGGATATTTAATATTCTTGGTACTCATCCATACTGCAAGGAATGGCTCTTTTTATTGTTTTTATTCTTTCCCTCCTCTCTGTGCCATTGTCAATCACAGCCATATTGCTGACGACTCTTCACCGGACTACCGCCAAAAGTATCGCGATGGTTATTGTGGGACTGACTTCTGGGCCGGAATGCGTGGTGGACCGCTTGAACAGGCAGAGTCTATCTCTAACACCAGAGACCCGTAATTCCCCCACATGCTCCCCTGGTCCTTGGCGGAGATCTGCAGATCTGCCTCTCGGGCTGATAGATGAATACCTCCGGGGGACCAATCCCTGAATTGCTTCTTCTCACTGGCCCGAGATGTTGTCATTGCCAGGGTGGATCACGATGTCCAAGCTGACGACCATTCTTTCGCACGACCCAAACTCCAATGTGCCAGGGCCTGCAGTGCGTTAAGTACCCTCGTTCTGGAACAAACATCGGACGGCAGGCGGCCAGTCAGTCGGAGAGGATGCTGGTTCGATCAGACTTGGGATGACAGCCCTGACAAGCCGTCGCTTCATTGGCCAAAACGGCGTAAAACTCTCCCCCTCACGACGAGTCACCAGACTGACCGGGCGCCGTTGGATCATTCGAGGTTGCCTTCAATCTGGAAATTGGAGTAACCACCAAGTCAGCTCAATCCTGGTGTTGATTGGTGTGCTTTGATTTGTGCCTGTTTCTCCCCCCCCCCCTCTCCTTTCGGCCAAGAGAAAACAGTTCGGATTCGATAAATGACCATGGACCGCCTCTTGTCCAAGCCAAACACCAACTCTCCAGGACGGTCCAGTCTGTCGTCTGAGCCCGACAACGACCTCGGTGCAGACGAGTCACAGTCTCTACTTCCACATCCCGCGGAGGCCAGCAGCTCATCATCAACACCATTCTCCTCAGCAGCAGCAGCGGCGGCAGCAACAACAGCAGCATTGTCCTTTCGCCAGACTGAAAACATGCAGGGCACCCGCCTAGGCAAGATCCGCGCCTACTGGCTCGGCAGCGTCGTCTGTATAGGGGGCTTCCTCTTCGGCTACGATTCGGGCATCGTTGGCGGCGTGCTGACCCTGGAGTCCTTCGAGCGCGACTATGGCTACTCCTCCGCAGACGCCACGCGCGTCGATTCGCTGGCTGTGGGCTTGCAGCAGCTGGGTGCCTTTGTCGCGTGCTTCCTGGCGTGGCCCCTGACAGACAGACTGGGCCGGAAGAGGGCCCTGATGATCTCGAGCCTCGTGTTCTGCGTCGGTGCGCTCATCCAGACGGTCAACACCCACTCGCTCGCTGCCTTCTTTGTCGCGCGCGTCATCGCTGGCCTGGGGCTGGGCACCGCCACTGTCGTTGTGCCCATGTTCAGCTCCGAGATGACCCCGGCCGAGATCCGTGGTAAGATCGGGAGTTTCTTCCAATGGTTTTACACCTTCGGCATCTTCGTCTCGTACTGGATCGACTACGGCGTCGCGCTGGGCGAGGGCAACTCCCGACAGTGGCAGATCCCGATCGGACTTCAACTCGTCCCTGGGGCGCTGCTCGGCCTCGGCATGTTGACGCTGAAGGAGAGCACCAGGTGGCTGACGGGCAAGGGCCGACACGAGGAGGCCCTCGAGAGCCTGCAATGGATCCGTGCCGATACCTCCCAGGCCGTGATCGACGAGATGGAGGACATCAGGCTCGGCGTCGAGATGGAGGCGCGGGAGCGAGAGGGTTTTCAACTCAAAGAGCTGCTGCAGCGCGACAACTTCAAGCGGGTCTTCGCGGCCTTTGCCATCTTTCTTGCGCAGCAGGCCACCGGCGCAACGGCCTTCGCATACTTTGGGCCGCAGTACTTTAAGCTGCTGGTGGGCCCGGGAAACAAAAACCTGCTGTTGACGGCCATCTTTGGCGCCATCAAGGTTGTTGCTTGTGGTGTGTTTGTGCTGTTCGTTTCCGAGCGGGCCAGCCGCCGCAACGTCCTGATCGCGGGTGCGGCCTTCATGTGTGTCTGTCAAGTCGCGACAGCTGCGGTCAACAAGGCCGTTCCGCCGCCGGCCGAGGGGAATATCACGAGCGCAGGAATCGCCATGATAGCCCTCATTTACCTGTTTGTCATCGGGTACAATTTTTCCTGGGGTCCGATGCCATGGCCATATGTCTCAGAGTATGTACCATGTCTATTCTCTCATCTTCACGGGCCTCGTGGCCGTGGTCGTGTCCCATTTCGCTGACCGCCGTTTCCAGAATCTTCCCGGCCCGGATCCGCGAGCCCGGCGTCGCCATCGGCGTGGGCTCACAATGGCTTTTCAATTTTGTCTTCTCCTTGACAACGCCGTACATGATCAGCAGCATGGGATGGGGCACGTTTCTGCTCTGGGGTGTCTTTGATGCTGTCATCGCAGTCCTGGCATTTTTCTTTCTCAAGGAAACCAAAGGTCTGTCGCTGGAAGCTATTGCGCATCAGCAATTCAAGAAGGGCGTTTCGAGAGAAGATCTCCATACCAAACATGTGGACGCGGCCGATGACGCCTGAGCCGGAAATGTCGGCCCTGGAAAATTCTCATTACTGTTTTTGGGCTTATCCTATCACCTAGCACACGATGCAGCTCAATTATCAGATTCTGCCCTCGACTCATCTCACTCAGCAGTCGCGTGCCTCATCTCCGACATCTGAAATCTCAATCAGGGCCGGGGGTGGGGTGGGGTGGCCTCACTAAGCGTCCTCACCCACCAGCCTCACCTGTGTTTCGCGGTACTTCGACAAGCGAGGCCGCATAAGCCGACTTCGCTTCAGCAACCAAGCGCTCAATTCCAATCAATTCTACAGCCACCTGCAGTCCATGTTGCAGCTTGGCCCATGTGCGCCGCCGGGGTGCGCCCGTCGAGCCAATTACCACCGCCGTCAGATTACGCAGCCTGTTGCACCTCAACTGTGTTTCGACCATTGCTGACTTGTTTGAACCCTGACCCGTTTCTTACAAGAAATTCATGACAACCCTTAGAATCAACTCTTCGGTCGGCCTCGCGAACGACTATCGCGGCCATGGCCGGGCCGAAGAGTCCAGACATGGTGAGCACGACACGCTTCAGACCGTGTCGCCGGGCTGGAGGCCAATCGAGCATGAAGATACAAAAGAGTTGCGAGCGCACGACTTTGCGTCCTGTCCAATGCTCATTACATTCTGGTCATCAACAGCAACCAAGAAGAAGAAGAAGAAGAAGAAGAAGTTACAGGTTTTTGAAAGACCTGCAGTCGGCTGGCCATCAAGACAAAGATTGCCTCCGCTGCCGACTACGTGATCAAGCCAACCCCGAAACCAACGACACAATATCGACAATCGCACCGCCTGGCAGGCTGCACGTTAGCAGCCTCACAGCAACCATGCCAACCATACCGTTAAATATGAACGGCATCCCCATGGTCCCTCGGAGCTTCACCCAGCCCGCGCTCGACACAATGTACAAGCCCCGCAGCCTCGAGACCCTCGACGTGACGCTCTTACGGCAGCGCGACGACATCGACGACGGCAGCCACCACAACAAGTCCCTCATCCAGATCTACAACGACCTGGACGAGTGGAAGAAGATCCTCTTCTGGATCAGCGTCGCCGCCGCCTTCCTATTCCTCCTCTCCCTCCTCATCTGCCTGTGCCAGTGCTGCTGCCGGCGCAGCCGCGTCATCCGGAGCGAGCAGGTCGCCAACAAGAGCATCAACAGCGACGCCATGTCCGTCATTTCGGCCTCGTCCTCCCACGCCGCCGCGGGACCCGCGCCGCGCGCCATGGCCGCCACCGAGTCGCCCGGCGACGGGCAGATGGTCGACATCTCGCTCAAGACGCCGGCCGCCCCCGGGCGCCAGTACGGCTACGGCATGTTTGTCAACAGCCAGCGGAACATCACCGGCATCGCACCGGGGCCGAGGACGGCTGCTTACGGTGGCGCTATCCCGCCGGACCCCTGGAGCCAGAACCCGGCGGAGCGGTTTGGAGGTCCGCCGAACTCATACATGAGCTAAGATAACTAAGATACCTCCCCCGGCCTGTTTCTGCGTTGAGCGGACACGCTGGTGACTATGTATGCTTTATTGGAGAAGGGGGGTGTGTTGTCGTCTTTGCGCGTTTCCTTGCCGAATCATATGGCGGCATCGACGCACGAGAGATGAGCCTGTACAACTAGGGATAAGAACTGCGCGACTGGGGCTCCTTTTGTTTCTTCTCCCCTGATCGCGTAGAACGGGGTTGCATATCGGCGTTGGAAGATTTCATGCAGGAGCATTTGGTTCACATACTACATGATCTTTGATAAAAGGATGGGCGTCTTTGGAGTTGCAGTGTGCCCGTGGGCCACTCTTGACATTTAGGAGTTTTATGGGAAGGTCCCCGGCGGGGCTGCTCTTCAGCGTCACGATATATCCTCGACTTTCATTTTCCTTTTTCTCAATTTTCTCAGAATGGAACACATTTCATAGAAAATCAAAACAATCATCCGTTGAACTTTTCTGGCCAGACTTCTTGTGCTTCTTTGAGGGCGTCCTGTGAGGGGCACCTCCTATATAGTAGACAGTTCTCATTGCTCAAGATTTGTCGGCAGAAAACTCCAGAGCCTTTGCGCTTGCAACTCTTTTAGTCCAGTATAGGAACGATAGCTGGTGAGGATGGACCGGACCTGCGAATGTGAAGGCACAAATTCTCCGCATCCGGCAAATCATTCCCCACAAGGCCCTTGGACAGATGCAAACCGCCTTTGATGGCTCCAACCAGAAGCACCTCCAGATCTGTGACATCAGCGCCCGGGGTCCGCTTCCAGACGCGCGTCCTGCACGTTTCGATGCCGAACGCCAGCAAGAGGGGGCGGCAGCTGACGACGGCGCAGAGTCCGTACGCGCAACGCTGGTCCCCCGGATGCTTCTACCACTTACCTTCCCACCTGAACACTGACGGGACTGGACCAGTCTGTAGCGACGAGCTGAGTGGCCGGCATCGCCTGGAGGACCTCGTCGACTACGCACAGGGAGAAAGTCCTCCCGCGCTGTCGAGTAGTGTCTCCATCCGTCTGAGTTTGCGTTGAATTTTGTAGGATGTCGAGGTTCAAGACCATGGCTTCGGATATGGTGAAGCTATCCTCCGCGGAGAAGAACCGGAAGCCCGTTCGAGAGGAAGAAGATGACGGTGTCTGCGTAGGAGAAAGGCCATGGGAACTCATCACCGGGCGAGACACGGATGATCTTATCGGTGAAGTTTGCCAGCACGGTGAGATACCTCGTATGGAAATCGATCCGACACTGTATTCCGTCGAGATCTGCAGAAGGCCAGTCGTCGACGAACTGAACTGTCAAAGGATGTTGGGCCGAAGATTTATTGTCAAACCATGGCTCAACAAGGTTACAAGGCTGTGACGACTGCTGGGTTGGAAATTCCTTGCCCCTAGGTGGCATGAAATGAAATTACATGCTTGGGAAAGACTTTCCTGGGTACGGCGCCTCCAAGGTGATTCCCGCAGCGAAAAGCACTCCAACTGGTACGTTACTGCGATTGCCCGAAGGTTCCATGTTTTGCTGGGCGTGTCTGCTGTGAGGAGCCATCCTTCCAGACACAGCCTGGCATCTTCAAGAACCTACCTAGATGCCAATCGTCAGGCACCTTGTTTCAGGTGACTTCGAACATGCAGTGCAAGGCATGATGTTAGGTAAAAAGCGGAAATCGATTGGGGCAGTTCAGGCTGTGCTCATCCCAGGTGTTTAAGTAGGTATGGCTGACTGATACACCAAAGGGGAATCAATTGCGGCAAGGTGTACATACAATGTCAGCCATCACGGACTATGCCGGCGTCTGCGACTGTTGGTGAATTTGATTCCATGTCGGTAAGTGCCCTGGTGTCGATTTGAGCATGTCCTGAGATTGTGGCATTCCCTGAATCGAATCAAGTAGAGACTAGGTCGTCTTGGGGACGACAAAACTACAATCAAAGTGCACACGGCGAGCAGAGTACATAGTGGTATGGACGCTTTCTTTAGCGGGCCCATGTCTGCGTGTCTGTACTTGTCATGTGACTGCCTACGACATTATTGCTGCATTTCGACCTGACCAAGATGCAGTGATCATTTCTGCCTGATGCATGCCTTTTTTTCGTCCAGAGCCCCCACCCACTTCTTTTTTGTTTTGACATCTGACTTGAATCGACCCCAGTGATCCAGTAATTCCTGCCTCAAGAGCGCAACAACTTTCACTTCCGCAGTATTATAATTTCACGCAGACAACCCCACGAAGGAAGACATTCCCTAGGCAGGGTTTTCTGCCGGAAATGTGTCAACGCCCATGCGGATTGGAGACCTGCTAGAGGGCGGCATGCTCCGTAATTTGGCGCATATTTTCGGGAAGACAGACCCTGTGTTCAGCGATGAGCTCGTGTCTCCCTGTAAGTATTTGATATTGGTCGTCGCCATGAACCGCACGAGCAATTTTGCTTCTGTGCTTCAGGTTGATTTTGCATTCCTCGTAGGGCCCACAGCGGCTGTACTGCTGCCAAATGCCCCCTGGCCAAGACCGAACGGCGGTCGAAATCCGGCCCCGAGGAATGGGTAGGCAAACCCACTGAGCGACCGCTCGACTTAGAATGCGCTCATGGCACTCTGGGTCTCCCGCATCTTGAGCTCCTGCTTTACGAGGGTCTGCGACAGCTTGAACAGTCGATCCCGCTCGTCCCGCATAGCCGCCCGGACATGCGTCGCGGCATTGTGCATGCCGTCCTGCACCTGCGTCTTGAGGACCGCCTCGAGGCTCTCCAGCCGCCTGCTCGACCTGCCCACCGCCTGGCGCACCTTTTCCAGGCTGGTCTGCGCCGCCTTGGCGGTCTGGTGGGCCTGCTGCTGGGAGGACGTCAGCATGCCGCCCGGGTTGGCAGGGACAGGAGGTGCAGGCGGCGGCCCCATGCTCATCGCGCTGGCGTTGGGGTCTTGTTGTTGTTGTTGTTGTTGTTGAGATGGCCCCGGGACGCCGCTGCCGTCCGGGATGGGGCCGGCGCTGGACATGTGCTGGCCCATGGCCTGCATGGAGGCGTCGGGGGCGATGGGCCCGTCCAGCTGAAGCTGGAAGACGGGCTCGTTGGTGGCGCCCCCGCCGTTGTTGATGTATTCCTGGCACTTGTTCAGGTGGTTCTTCATGCGCTGGATATTGTCCGCGCATGCATCCTTGTTGCAGTTGAGGCAGAAAGCCCGTTTCTGCGCGTGGGTCTCATCCTGTCCACCGCAGGCATGTCAGCCATTGACCATCATCTGTCGAGAGCGGCGAGTGGATTGATGGAAAGTTCGGTGGGTTTGTTGGGTCGGATGAGGGATCACGACGAGGGTGACCCCGTTCACGCCACACCCTGCGTACTGTAACTTTCGCCGTTCCCTGAAAGAAACTGCTCCGTGGGTAACGCGGGGATCGCCACCACAGCAACGCGCTCACCTCGTAGATCTTGAAATGTACACGTGTGTCATTGTCTTGTTTTCGAGGCATCTTGCTGGCCTGGCCGGCGTGACCACAGTACGAAAAAACGCAAAAGCAGGGCTGTTCAAGAAGGGGGCTCGCGGCGGAGGCTGGATTCGATGGCGTGTTTGAAACGTCGCCAGTAAGATACAGACTGTCGGTGGCTGCAACAGCAATGTTACGCGCCCGTGCATGGGACGGCTGCGCTTAGTCAGCGTCCCCTAACCCTGTCAACGTCACCTCCTACAAGTCCAAGTACATGCATGTACTTGTACACACACATGCCTGCGGGGACGGCACGAGTGATGACAATTCTCCCTGTGATTCTGGAGTTTTCATGTTGCCATCAACATCCGGTGCCAAGAGTGTCCGGTACAATGACATGCGCGCGATATATTGCTACTCCACGTCACGCTAAATGAACCTTTTCTTTTAGCATTCTCCTCACTTCTGACAGCAGCGCTTGGAGTAGAGGGACATCTCAAATCTAACCCGCGATGCGCCTCCAATGTCTTACCACAGAGTCATTCACCACAGTAACCTCGTTGTTATGTGAGCCTCGCTTCGTTTGCAAATTCTGAGAATTATCGAAAGACATGAATTAATGTTCCACTATGAGACTCACAGAACCGAGAAAGCTCCAGTGCCATACCACCATCAAGATCTGGCAGCTTGAAATCGCCCGGCGTGGATGCCGAGGCACGCAGCGTAGTCAAGGACAGTATGACTATTGTACAAAGAAAATCTTCTTCCATTAAAGAGAAACCGTGTGCGGGCGTTAACAATAAGAAACACTCGTCAGCAGTCCACAATCTGCCCAGTCGAGCACCTGGTTATGAGACCCTAAGGAGTCGGCTCGCTGCACCCCCCGCTGTACTCGGTGTTCTTGGTTATAAGAACATTGTCCACACCATACCTCGCGTTATCGGCGCCAGAGCTGCCTGTGTATACATTTATCGCAAGCGCCAGGATAGAGTCGCCGGTGATCGTGTCGTGAACGGCCGACAACTGATGCCATTGGCAGTCGTAGATATCGTCCGAGGTCTGGGCCACGACCGTGCCTCCCAAGGTAATCTGATAGTGATCATTGGTAGCGCCCGGGTTGCCTCCGCAGGCCGCGAAATCCATAGAGATGTAGTATTCAGAGCAAGCGTCCACCGAGACATCGGTCGTGAACTGATAGTTCGAGAGGCCTCCAGTTCCTGCCGGGGAGTTCGAGATAATAACTAAGCCGGACTCGCCACCGCACGCATTCGGGGAAAAGGTGTAAACATTTTCAAGGGTTGTGTATGATGTCACACTGCTTGTAAATGAGGCGGAGCCTTGGAGCTGTAAGGGACTGAACGGGTCTGTCGACCCGGACTCGAAATTTCCGTTCGTGACAAGTGATACCGCCCCTTGGCCGTAGGGACATCCACCTGTAGCTGCCGGTCCCGAATCGGTGGTAGTTGACACTCCAGTATCAGTGGCAGTTGTAGCAGTTGACATTCCAGTATCAGTGGCAGTTGTAGCAGTTGACACTCCAGTGTCAGTAGTCTCAGTTGTAACAGTTGATACTCCAGTATCAGTGGCAGTTGTAGCAGTTGACCCTCCAGTGTCAGTAGTCTCAGTTGTAGCAGTTGACACTCCAGTATCAGTGGCAGTTGTAGCAGTTGACATTCCAGTATCAGTGGCAGTTGTAGCAGTTGACACTCCAGTGTCAGTAGTCTCAGTTGTAACAATTGATACTCCAATATCAGTGGCAGTTGTAGCAGTTGACCCTCCAGTGTCAGTAGTCTCAGTTGTAGCAGTTGACACTCCAGTATCAGTGGCAGTTGTAGCAGTTGACACTCCAGTGTCAGTAGTCTCAGTTGTAGCAGTTGACACTCCAGTATCAGTGGCAGTTGTAGCAGTTGACATTCCAGTATCAGTGGCAGTTGTAGCAGTTGACCCTCCAGTGTCAGTAGTCTCAGTTGTAGCAGTTGACACTCCAGTATCAGTGGCAGTTGTAGCAGTTGACACTCCAGTATCAGTGGCAGTTGTAGCAGTTGACATTCCAGTATCAGTGGCAGTTGTAGCAGTTGACATTCCAGTATCAGTCGCAGTTGACACTCCAGTTTCACTTGTAGCAGTTGATACTCCAGTATCAGTGGCAGTTGTAGCAGTTGATGCTCCAGTATCAGTGGCAGTTGACACTCCAGTCTCAGTTGTAGCAGTTGATACTCCAGTATCAGTGGCAGTTGACACTCCAGTTTCAGTTGTAGCAGTTGATGCTCCAGTATCAGTGGCAGTGGACAATCCAGTGTCAGTTGTAGCAGTTGATGCTCCAGTATCAGTGGCAGTTGACACTCCAGTGTCAGTTGTAGCAGTTGATGCTCCAGTATCAGTGGCAGTGGACACTCCAGTGTCAGTTGTAGCAGTTGATACTCCAGTGTCAGTAGTCTCAGTTGTAGCAGTTGACATTCCAGTGTCAGTAGTCTCAGTTGTAGCAGTTGACACTCCAGTATCAGTGGCAGTTGTAGCAGTTGATACACCAGTGTCAGTAGTCTCAGTTGTAGCAGTTGATACACCAGTGTCAGTTGTAGCAGTTGAAACTCCAGTGTCAGTTGTAGCAGTCGACACTCCAGTGTTGGTGGCAGACGTCGTTATGTCGCCAGTGGTAGTAGATACTCCAGTGTCGGTGGCAGATGTTGTTATATCGCCAGTGGTAGTAGATACTCCAGTGTCGGCGGCAGACGTCGTTACGTCGCCAGTGGTAGTAGATACTCCAGTGTCGGTGGCAGACGTTGTATCGCCAGTGGTAGACGCTCCAGAGTCAGTAGCAGACGTTGTTATATCGCCAGTAGCAGACGTGGTTATTTCGCCAGTAGCAGACATTATATCGCCAGTGGTAGACACTCCTGAGTTGGTGGCAGACGGTGTTATATCGCCAGTAGCAGACGTGGTTATTTCGCCAGTAGCAGACATTATATCGCCAGTGGTAGACACTCCTGAGTTGGTGGCAGACGGTGTAATATCGCCAGAGACCATGGTAGACGGTGTCATATCGCCAGAGTTGGTGGCAGGGTTAGTGACAGACGTCGTTGTATCGCCAGAGCTAGTGGCAGATGATGTTGTAACATCTCCGGAGGTGGTGGGGACTGACGATGTGGTGGTATCGCTGCTTGTGCCAAAGCTGGACGCGGACGGAGTAGCACTGATGCTGCCCGTGGCGCCGGTCGTGCTCGAGGTTTCATTCAAGCTACTCGACGGGAACGTTACCGAGCTGGTACTTTCCGGCAACAGAGTACCTGAAGAGGACTCTGGCGGCGAGACGGAGGTATTCGTGAACGATGCTGTGGGCATCAAGGATGAACCTTGCGTCGTGGGCGCAGTGGGCCCCGGGGACATCGGCGATGCGGTCGGAGCTGACGTCGACGACGAGAGGCCGGGGGGCGAGGAGGAAGAGCCTGTCGCTGCGGATGAAGTCGAAGCGACGGTCGTGGTCGCAACGACAAAATTGTCGAAAAGCCAGCGCCCGCGGACATTTTCGGCCGTGATGGCGATCTGGACCTGGTCGTCGCCTCGCCCAATGAACGTGCCGGTGTAGTTTTGCCAGGTCGAGTCATCGTCATCGGTGCCTTGCCCAATCGTCTGGTTTGCTATAGAGACGGACCAGCTGGCTCCAGTGGCCCGCTTCTCGAGCCCGTCCCTCTTTTCAGAGTCGGAGAGCGGCTGGGTCTGCACGAGTTTGATAAAGCTGAGGCTGTACAGGTCACCGCCTGTTGTCGGGACATCAAGGTCCCAACGTGCTGATGCGCGGTCTGGGCTGCTGTACCCCACTTGGTAATAATAGCCGCAGACGTCCGGATCATCCACAGGGGCTTGGTCGGAGGAAACAACTCTGGCCCTGAAAGCGGGATCTGAGTCGGGGCTCTCGACGAAACCATCCATCCCATTCTCAAAGCCGCCGTTGGGTACTATAGAGTCGGCGGTGGGGGCCGGGCATCCAGAGGATGACGTGGAATTGGCCGTAGAAGATGGCTCGCCATTATCTGTGGTCGATGTCCCAGACGGGGGGGTATGTGTTGATCGATGGGGGCGTGTCCTTGTTGAATTTGCATACTCAGAAAAGTCCGAGCTGGATGGTTCTGGGCGCGTCCGCGTCCGCGTGCGATGGCTTCGAGTTGGTTCTGGAGAATGTCCGTGAGAGGTGTGACTGCCGGGGACACTACGAGTCGGCCTGCCAGTGGGTGTAGAGGAATTCTGTCCGACGATGCGTCCATCTTGACACTGCTTTGCTGTTGTCCGTCTTGTCAGTTTTGTTTCAGATGACGCCTTTGGCCACGTGGGCTGTGTGGGGGGGTGGTAAGGCTTACCGTCGAATATCTGCAGCGAGACAGCTTGACAGTCCACGGGCCGAGGGCGCCCAGACCCGTGGAATGTGACGTAGACTTGGCCCGAGTCGGTCACTTGACAGAAGGCCGGCTCGAACGCGTCGTTGTTCCATTCAAGGTACCCGTCGACGTTCTCGAAAGTCGTGACGATGGCGTGTCTCGGCGGCTCGCCGTCGCCGCGCAGTTCCACGTAGTCGTAGTAAGGCTCGGCCCAGATCGGGTCCCCACCGATGAGCAGCTCCCCCCCGCCCAGCTCGAAGACGGCTGCATCGGTGCAGCTCCGCGGGCTTGGGTTCTCGCCTACGCCGACGAAGCCTCCGGCCCTGCGTTCTGCCAAGCCGCGTTGCTGGGCACGGCCCTCGGGGATGATGCTGAGGATGACGGGTGCTTGGGCGAGCTGGGTGCCAGATGGCTGGGCCGAGGTCCCAGCTCCCGTCGGCGGCTGGCGCGTGGATCCCGAGTTGGGGGGTGGGCTATGGTGGTGGTGTTTGGATGTGGAATGGTGAGGTCGCGGGTTCCGCCCACCACTCTGCATGGGGCCTGGGACCGTGGCAAGATAGGTGGTTGTATAAATGTAACACACTGATGCTGCTGGGGCTAGTGCGGCGCCCTGCGGCTCGGCGGCAGCGTGGCCGGGAGCCGTGACGCCCAACAGCAGAGCTGTGAGCACAGTCGCCTTCATGATTGCAAGACTGGACGCTAAGTGCTTTTCGATGTCGTGCACTTCTATTCGACCGGAGCAAACTTGCCTTGCCTGTGTTTGAAAATCAGAACCGACCGGAGCAAAGAGGCCTTTTCTTGTATTATGTATGACGATACGACTCAGCACTCTCCCAAGGGCTGTGCGTCTCCAGGTGAGGGTGTTGAGACATCACAAATTCCCCTAGACGGGTTGGAATTTCAGGTCTATCGTATCTCTAGCACAATGTTATTTGGGAGCGAGAGCGGACATTCTAGAGTCTCGATTCTTGGGAACGCGAAACGCGTACAACGAGATTGTGCTGGACAGCCGAGGAATGTAGATCATGTTTTTTTTGCGGTCCCGACCGTGAAGTTGTCTCAACGTGGCTCGACTGGTAGTCTGGAAGCCCCCCTCCCTCCAGGAAAAAAAATTGCTGGAAATACTCGGCAGAATTTCACCGGGTGTCTTCTTCAGTAGTTGGCTCAAGCCCCGAGGTCAGTAAAAAGCTGCTTTTCAGCTCGCTGCCCTAGAGTAGAGTCTTCATCTAATGGGATGCCTGATGCATGCAACTCCTTCAAAGACATCGAATCTTCACTTTGCCAATAGGTAGCAGATTCTCGGAAGTCTCCACTGCAAAGCTGCGCCATCATTCCGGTCAGTGCTCACGTCTTAGAGTAATCTCAGGGTGAATGCCGCCTCATTCTCGAGCACGTGAAGTAATCATCCGCGGCAGACTTGGGGCCCGCTCCTCAGTGCCGCATATGTGCCTGAGAGTTCGTCATTACGTTGTTGCCGACGCCAACCTACCGCACTCCATTTGTAGTAAAAACTTTGAAAAGATCTTTCTACCTCTTGGAATTCTCCAGTCTCACTGAGCTCGAGGTTGCCACGACATCCGCCTTCACATTCCTGGGGTCCCGTCTGGCGTGTCTGGGCCGCTTTCCCGCATTTGTCGGCCCGCTCTGGCTTCACATAGAAGGGTAAAGATATGCAGACATGATAGCATTCCAAGGTTGCTATAATACTGAAGACTTTCTTGTCATTACAGAATGAAATACCCTTCTCCATCTCCTCTTCGTTCGTTGCTCTGGACATCGGACATATGGTGCTCACTACGATCTTCACAGCCCAGATCGCAACAACTCCAATGATGACTTGTAAATGTATCGATGATTGTTCATCGCTGCTTGAAGAACTTGGAGGCAGCATGGGTGGTGAACGCCAGCCCCTCACTTCCATCTTGTACGTTTCACTCTTTCTGTTGGTAGGGTCTCACCTGGTCGAATAGTGCACTATTGGGTCATGCAGTTTATTCGTAGTTGGTAGTTGGAAGGAAGGGAGGCTATTTACGTTGGGGAACGAGGCTATGGAAGGTGGCTTATGTTCTTCTCTGTTTTGCACTAGCCGTAGCCGGCTAGCGCCAGTCTGCGTTAGACTAGTTTTTTAATTAGGCAAACATAGGCTTAGTTTTTTCTTTTAGCTATAAACTTATACTAATAGTTTTTCTCTTTTGCTAACTATATAATTGTATACTTTCTCCTACTATTATATAAAGATATTTTAAATAAGCAATTGCCTACTTAACAAGGTTAGCTATATACGTATACGCTTTTCTTTTCTATCCTTTTTCCCTTTTTTCCTTTTATTACTTTAGTTTATAGCTCTTTTTATAAATCTTTTTATTTATATAGCTAATTAGTTATTATTAATAAGCTATTTTAAAGCTTAATTAAGTAATGCCTTAGTTATAGCGTTAGCTAGGTTATTATCTTTATTAATTTATTTAATTTCTAAGATTTCTCGCTATTTATATAATTAATAAAGTGCTATTATATTAATTATTAAACGCTTTTTTTTTATTATACTAAGCTTAATAAAACATTTATATAATAAGTATAAATTTATATAACATACTTTATCAGCAAGTCGCGCATACCACTAAGTCGCGCACTTTGCAGCTATATTACAACTTTTAACTTAAATAACTTAATAATAAGCATTTAAATTAATTAAAACTAATTAGAATTATATATATTTGACATTTCTTTATTAACCTGATAAGTTTGTGCATTATAATTAGTTTTGCTGTAGTTGCTATATTTTCGCGCAGTCGCCGGTCCCCTATTCTCGCTACTATCATTTCTGCCCCTATTGCGTTTTTCCTTTGCCTCCTTTTCTTTTTAGGCTAAAATTTAACTTTTCTCTGCTTGAGAAAGTGTTTCTCTTTAACGCAAATGAGTTTTTTTAGCCCTGCGATGCTTGCTAAGTGCATTGTTAGCAGCCTAGAGGTTTTAGTTCTTTGCCAACAACAAGGTTATCTTATGCGCCATTTTTATTATCCCTTTTGCTATTTGCTTAGTTAATGAAAAAATTAGTGTTGGCAAGCTTTTTTAATGATTTTTAATTAAGGTATTGACTAAAGTAGCTTGTAAAATAGCCTTGGTTGGGTTATATAGCGTTTGAGTTACCTAAGGTTTAGCGGTGGTAGAATAGGTCCCAGTAGGCGTTGGCGTTTGTAACTTAATATCCAGCTTTAAAATTACAGCTTCTGGGTTATATAGAATAAGTCCAGCACTCTGAAAACCTTTAGCTATATTTTCTTTAGTAAAAAAAGCTTTGTAGGCGGCGCAGAAGGCAAGAAAAAACTTAACTTTAGTGATGTGGGTAATATAGGCCTGGCTAAATATTGATATTTTTTGACTATATACCTGTTTTAACCCGCTAAAAAGCCCAATGTTAAGTGGCTGGGTAAGATGAGAGGAATGAGAAGGTAGATAGATAGGAATAATGTTGTTTTCTTTGTAATATTCCTCGAAAGAAGCTGACTAGTGACTTTTGTGCCTATCTAAGATCAACATCCAATATCTACCCTTTCTCCTTGCTTTTATATATTTATCAAAATGTTCTAGCTATTCTAGACTTGTTAGATTATTAGTTCATCCATTAAAAGTTGTTGTAATGGCCTAATTATCTAGAATGCCGCCTTCTAAGTACTAACTTGCAAGGTGGTATTGGCCTTAGATGACTAAAAATGGGGGCATATTAAACTCGTTGCTACTAATGCAAGCAATTGCTATTGCCCATTCTTGATTCCTAAGCTAAATAGCCTTGCTTTTTCTGCGTCAATTGGCACGTGTAACGACTATCTAGCTAGTGATGTAACCTATTATAAAGCTTGTCTTGTTAAAGTTGTAGATATTGCTATTTATAATCCCCTACTTATATTGCATATTTTAAAATAGATGAAACTACTTTTATAACTTATTGGGATTTTTAAGTAAAGCTTGTTGAAAGTTGTAGGCATAAGAAAAACGCGTGCGTAGCTTTTCTTGTTGCTGGACGAAGCAATAGGGCTACTGCTTGCTAATGTGTTGCTTGGTATGCGTTAATAAAGACGACGCGCTCGTCAGGTCCGGCAACGGGCTTGATCATTCGACCCTTGTATTTCTTGTCAGAAGAGCCCTCGTGGCTGTCTACCGAGGCCTTCC